>BHFT01011450.1:0-11388 GCA_004320025.1 Laticauda laticaudata
GATCTCCCCTATCTTCAGTTACCTCTACAAGGTAACTATAGCCCCCAAATCCAGCTGGATCGAGGGCACTCCAGCGGTGAGCACAGCAGAAACCACGCACAATTGCGGATTCCTGCCACCACCGAAGCCTTGCAAACCAGAAGTCTTGCATAAACTTCTCTTTTAAAGTGGCATTAATTTAGCTTTTTCTAAAATTACCTCTAACAATATGCAGCTCAACAACTCAATACTCCTTTTGCTTACCATCCATTTTGAACAAATCCTTTCCCTGCTTGCAGATATAACCCCAAAGAAATGTGTTGGGGCATATGAAAATTAATAAGAAATAACAGTTGGTCATTATTCTTTAAGGAGTGATTATTTGATTGCCAATAGACTTAGTGAGTGGGAAAGTTGCTATGTAGCTTTAGGACACTTTGCAATGAAATATATATAATTGTTCCAAAAGCCTACCATTCCTAAGACTTAGAAGAAGCCGGCATTTGATGGAGTGTAGAAGCCTTGGTGAAGGACCAATCAACTTGCACATCAGGTAAGATTTCTGCATTTTTTATGCACAAAAATAATTCAACTACAAAAAAAAACATTAAAGGAATATGAAGAGTTTGACTGAAAATTATAAAAGAGAGTTATTAAGCATAAAAACCTGAGTCAGCTACCTTTTCTTATGTCAGGAAGGAAAGAAAGAAGGAAGGAAGGAAGGAAGGAAGGAAGGAAGGAAGGAAGGAAGGAAGGAAGGAAGGAAAGAAAAAATATTTAGAAAAAGACAAACATGTCTAACTTTATCATAATAAAAAAGGCTGGCCTATCAGGTATTTTAGACCTGTCTTAATCATTAATATTCTATGATAGTTATTCAAATGTTCCTTTTGCAGAGATAGGATCATGTATCAAGGGAATTCATAATGGTTATAAATCTAGGAAAAGTGTAATCTTTTTCATATTTTATTATGAAATAATATATATGGAGTTTTTGTACATGAATGAAATAACTAGTAAAGGTCCTTCAGGTATGCCTACAGATTTTGGAAAACACAGCTGAAATTTCCTCTTTGGACACAAAACTCACTGGGAGACACACCTTCCCTCCCTCATTCTCTCTCTCTCTCTCTCTCTCCCTCTCTCTCTCCTTCCCCCTCCCTCTCTCTCCCCTTCCCTCACTTTCTCTTTCCAGAATTGTATTTGTCAGATCCAAAATCAAGAATGGGATATGGAATTCTTCTGAGCTCAGTTCTTTATAATTTCACATCTTTAGACAAAATCTTGCCAGACTAAAGACTCTTCTGCCTGCATGTACAATATACTCCGTAGAACCATTAGGAAGAGGCTGTCTTCACTCTCTTTCTCTCATCATATCTGGACAAACCTGCCTCTTACCCCCTCTGTCCTTGGGATCTACCTCCTCATTCATTCCATCACAATATTCTAGTGTCCCCTAGACTTTTTTTTTAACAACAGCTCCTGTCAACCTACTACTTTGGCAAACAGGGAGGAGCTACTGGAATTTATTATTTAGAAAATATATCATCCCAGGTGAATGAACCCTCATTCAGTTCGAACTTAAAGGAGTCATACTGTATTTCCATGTATTATTTCCTTATATGCTTGTTCATAATTGCAAAAGACTAGACCTACTAAATAGCAATAAGAAATTCATTGTGATCAAAATATATGTGACTTTCCAGATGCTAAAAATTTATTCCAAGCATATCAGGATGAATTCAAGAGCACCAAAGTATTCAGAAGTACCCTGGAGAGCTACTTCTATAACAAGCCAGTAGAGGGAGCCTTGTTTAAATTCCTTGTGGAGGATGCTGGTTTCAAAGTTCAATTAATTCTAACTGAGGTTGAGACCCTACCAAGGGAGATGCTGAGGAGTCACCTTGATATATTTTACAGTTAATCAGATATCATGCTTTGCCAAGGGAATGTTGTGAACTCAACAGAAGCAGGAGGAAATGGAGTTCCTTTGGATTAGCACAAGGCAGCAAGGGGAAAAAGACAAAGGATAAGAAATAAAATGAAATGTGACAGTAGGCATGTTCTAAGGCACTGACTCTGTCCATACACACCCTGTTACCCTGAGTAAGAGAAAGGGACAAGAAGCAACCATAACATTGAAAACATAGTCCTGAAATATTTTATTGTTATTATTTAAAAATTTAATCTTCAATTCCATTCACAGTCTGGGACTGGTAAAAACTAAACTATTCAAGTCCTACCCAAGGACCTAAGGGATATTAAGATAATGTCTGAGCATACAGGAAGTCCCAAGTAAGGTGGTTTATTACAAAGTTAGAATATACAGGTCTAATAAGTTCAAGATTTCCATGTATTTAGGCAACCCTTTGGATATTGCTTCAAGGGTTCCTATTACTATTGGTAAACCATTGATTTCTTCCTCCACAATTGCTCAACTTCAATTTGCAGATCGGGATATTTAATTATTTCTTCTAGATGTTTCTCTCCAATTCATGCATCACCTGGTATTATATCATCATCATCATCATCATCATCATCATCATCATCAGTAGTTACCTATAGTTAGATTCATATGTGAATAATCCACAGTTAGATTCACTTAATCTATACTTAGATTAGGTTTCTGGTAGAAATTTAATAATTCAAGTCTTAACCAAGGACTTAAGAGTCATTAATTATGAGTAGTCTACACTTAGATTCATTATTATGGTTGGGCATACAATCAGATAGATGTCAAGATTGGATTTGGCATTTTTGTCAATGGAGCCCTTCCCAAGGACCTGGAATATGCAGATGTGGATGTTTGATGGCCTTAAAGGTATTGTCATAAAGAATTTCAGCTGCTCTGAACAAAACTGCCTTTTGAAATTGATTGATGATTTTGTCAATGATGATGGTATTCAGGTGGGGTCACAGTTGTTTTGGGTTAATAATAAGTATCAAGGCACTTATTATTACTGGTACTATCTTTGTTTTCTTCTGCCATAATCATTCTACTTATCACTATTATTAGGAACTGCTTTGGCTCAAGGATAAAGTGCTGAGGGGTCCTCCCAAACTGAGTCATCACAGGTAAAGAATAAATATTGAGGTTGTAATTTTGTGTTGTAAACCTGAAAAGTAACCTATAAACTTCAAATATAAAATGCAGTAAAACCATGTAACTCTTTTCTGCTTTTTTTCTGTTCGGGAAAGAAAGCCAGAACAGTCTAAAAGGATGGTAGGATGAACTGCCTCTTGTTTCCCATAGTTGGTCTCCTCTTTTAATAGCTTTCTTTTTTAAGATAGCTCCTCTAAGTGAGGAATGATACAGTGAGATGGCTGGACCAACTGCTGGAGAAGATGGACACTGCAGAATCTCACAATCTACTCCTCTGAAGTCCTACCCACTCCAGATAAATGCTTGGAATAAAACTGGTGGGACAACAAGACCTAAATATCTACAGATTTTGGTGGGATGTGGAGCTTACTGAAGATGGAGAATAAGACACTTTCTGATGAAGACTAGGGCAAATTCACCATCTAGTCCAATTCACTGGTCTAAGAGGTTGCTTCATGCTATGTAAGAGGAGGTTGGTGAAAAAAAAAAGCAGCTTTGATGAGTAGGGAGTCCTTTTCAAATGCACTAAAGGAATTTATCCTGGCTTATAATCAGTCAGTCAGTCAATTAATCACATAAAATCATGTTTGTCACATGCAACCATCTCCTTCCTTTCTTTTTTTCCTTCCTTCCTTCCTTCCTTCCTTCCTTCCTTCCTTCCTTCCTTCCTTCCTTCCTTCCTTCCTTCCTTCCTTCCTTCCTTCCTTCCTTCCTTCCTTCCTTCCTTCTTTTCTCCCTCCTTCTCTCCCTTCTTCCTGTTAACATGCAAAAGGCATACTTTTAGAATTACAATATGTTGGACATTGGGATATTGTATCTGCACTGCAAATATTCTATGCTATCATGTTGATGCAAAAAATCATTTCCTGCCATTTCTAAGAGCTGTGGTGGTGTAGTGGTTAAAATGTAGCACTGCAAGCTAATTCTGCCCACCCATCAGGAGTATCAGGAGTTTGATCCTGACCAGCTCAAAGTTGACTCAGCGTTCCATCCTTCCAAACTTGGTAAAATGAGGACCTATATCCATGATGGCAAACCTATGTCATGCGTGCCAGAAGTGGCATGCAGAGCCATTTCCACCGGCATGCGAGAGCTCGCTTGGAAGAGCGCTACTGCACATGCGCACACGCCACCCAACAGATGATTGTTGGGTATCTGGCATGCATGCGTGGGTGAGTGCGCCACAGATGCACTCATATGTAGCGATGCACAGTGAATGCTGGGGGTCACAGGCACATGCACAGAGATGCATGGCATGTGGGAGTGATTGTGAGTGCATGCACAGAGGAATGTGGTAGGGTGACCATGTGCACATGCACAGACACATGACATGCCCCAAGGGGAACCACACGTACATGCATAGATGCCGTGGCATGCAGCAAGGGAATCACACATGCATGTACAGATGCACGGCACTGTGAGGGGATCACATGCACAGGTGCAGATGTGCAGCGCACTGCAAGGGGATCATGCGTGCAGGCATAGAGGGCATGGGGGGCCAGCACACATTGCCTTCTAGGTGATGGCACATGAACACAAGCGCATGCACAATTATCAGCACAAGAGCTGAAAAAGGTTTGCCACCACTGACCTATATTGTTTGGGGCAATATGCGCTGACTCTGTAAATCACTTAGAAAGTGCCGTAAAGCATTATGAAATGGTATCTAAGTCTAAGTGTTGTTGCTATTGCTAAGTGTTTATCTGGAAGCTGGAATCGCCTTCTTGCCAGTGATGGGATTCTACCAGTTCGCACCTATTCGCTAGAACCAGTTGTTAACATTATAAGCAGTTCGGAGAACCGGTTGTTAGAAGAAATTACTGGCCTAATCCTGTAAGGAAGGCAGAAAGGAAACATTCTGGTGTTGCTTACAGAAACTGCCTCTCCGTTAACCCTTATTACATTCTTAGCAGGACTAGACTTCGTGTCTCAGGAACTTCTCTGGAGTTGTTTTTCCCTCCTTTGCTGGTACTTTGCTTGTGTGGAGTGACCATTCAAAGTTACAATGGCACTGAAAAAAATAACTTATGACCCTTTTTCACACTTACGACTGTTGTAGCATCCCCACAATCATGAGAGGCCAGGCGAGGAGATGTGTGCCTCGATGTGAGTGATATTGAGTTAGCCACACCCAGCCAATAACATGACCACCAAGCCATGTCCACCCAGTCACATGACCACCAAGCCACACCCACCACCTAAGCTATGCCCACAGAACCAGTTGTTAAAATTTTTTAATCCCATCCCTGCTTCTTGCCCCAGAAATTTGTTCTGAAATACAGGAGCCCTTTTCATCATCATCCCTCACAACTATTCTTGGATAAATCAGGCTGGGAAAATGTTTTATTATTCTTAATATTTATTTACTTCTTTTCAGTGTGGTAATAGGTAAATAAATGTGCCTTCAAGTCAATTGATTTCTGGCAATTGCTGGACAAGTCCCTGTCGCTTTTTTGATAAGTTGTTAGAAATGATTTGCCATTGCCTGCTTCCTAGGACTGACAGGCTTTCATTTCAAGGAGGGATAAAAGTTGTGGTCTCCGTTTCTAGCCTGATACCTTAAACAGTATATCAAGCTAAGCCCCTCTGAATTATACACCCCAAATGATCCTGAATGTTCTTGATTATTTATGTAGGATAATTTGTGAGCTGAATCATTTTACAGAAGATCCAGCCTTGGGACTAAAAGGTAAACAATTGTAATAAGCAACATTAGAGAATAAGAAAAAAACCCCCACCATTTAATATGTTTTTCCACAGAGCAAAGGTGTACAATTTTTATTTGAAAATGTAATTGTCGTGCTAAGATTTTCAGAAAGTACGTGGCACTAAGAAAAAGAAAATTCCTTATTTTAATTTGGTTTAAATTGACATTAAATTAATATAAGTGCAATTAATACAATTGTTCCTTATGTACTGAATAAATTGCCCTGTCATAATAATAACAAAGTGGTAGTGACATATGGTAGGGCTGTGTAGCTATTTAAGTAGCTTTAAAGAAGTTATTAAAAGTGCTCTGGAGTCCTTTTAAAACAGCTGTATTGTTTCCTGGGATTCTGCAAGTGCCCTCTACAGCTGCCAGGTGATCCCAAGAAAAAACATGGCTGCCTTAAAGGCTGAAAACAGATGTAACATTTGCTCCAACATATTTTTTCAAATCATGGCTCACACTCTTAAGGGTATACAATCAAATCTTAAGATATATACAGTCAAATACAAGGATTTGTTATCATTACATTGGAAGGATAAGTGAAGGTAAGATTTCCCCTCCCCCACCTCCAAAAACTGACCAGTTGCAATTTTTCAATGGGAAATCAAATAAAATCAATATTTAAATCAAGTTCAATGCACATATAAATATTTAACATCTCAAACATCTTTCCAAAGTGGAAAAACAGGCTAAAATCTCGAGCCTTATCAACTCTGGTAAGGTCAGACCTTTGCCACCTTCAGTAAAATAAAATAAAAAATTATATATGTATATATATACATACATACATACATACATACATACATACATACACTATATATATATATAAATATGTATATATATATATATGCTGTTTAGCTTCCTTCGGGTATTATCCCACAACATTGTAGTTCTGTTAAAGTTGTAGCAACGTTTCAGCAGAATCTCATCTGCCATCCTCAGGCTTCTGTATGGAAGTGTGTCTCACAGTGAGAATGGCAGATGAGATTCTGCTGAAACGTTGCTACAACTTTAACAGAACTACAATGATGTGGGATAATACCCGAAGGAAGCTAAACAGCACACATGTAAGTACCCGCGAAAGCTTGAAAAATATATATATATACCTCTCAGACCCATAGTCAGCTCCATAGGAGCACCATTACAAAACCTAGCTAAATACTTAGCAAAACAACTACAGCCCCATGCTGAAACTGCAGCTTCATATGTTACAAAACTCATACCACTTCCTAGAAATGACCAAAGATCTACACGTAAAACAAGAAGATCTGCTTGTAAGTTTCGACGTGGTTTCACTATTCACTCAAGTCCAATAAAAGAAACTCTTGAAATCATCAGAAATATAATACCACACCAGCCTAAAGACCTCATGGAACTAACAGAACAACTGCCTAACCAACATATACAAAGGACAAAGATACAAGCAAATTGAAGGAGCCCTATGGGATCACCACTGTCACCCGCTCACTTGCGAACCTGTTCATGGAAGAATTCGAATCCAGAGCCCTGGCTAATGCCACCCACAAACCCAAACTGTGGCTAAGATACATCGATGACACATTTGTGATTTGACCCCATGGAAAAGGAAACCTAAACAATTTCCTAACACACCTAAACAACACACACCTTAAAATCAAGTTCACCATGGAAACGGAAATAAACAAACAACTACCATTCCTAGATGTACTAATCTACAAAAGAAACAGATGGCCACACTGGGACACACCATATACCAAAAGAAAACACACACAACCGCTACCTCAACGCCCAATCCCACCACCACCCAGCACAGATAAATTCCGTGCCAAAACACTAATTACCAGAACCAAACGCCTGGCAGATAAGACACATATAAAGACTGAACTATGCACCCTGACTGAAAGTATTGACAGCCAATGGCTTCCACAAAAACAAAATCACCAGCTTGATCCACAAAAAAAACACCAAGATATAACAGAGACCTAGAAGACCAACAGACCTATGGAACAGCTGTCTTGCCCTACATAAGAGGTACTACAGATAAAATCAGTAAGATACTACACAGGGCATCACATCAAGACTGCCTTCAAAACAGACAAAAAAATAGCAGCCATCCTGAGCAATCCAAAGACAAAATTGACCTGAAAACACAGGCATATACGAAATCCTGTACATCATGCCCGGCCACATACATTGGACAGACCAATAGAAGAATAAGTACCTGCCTAGATGAACACAAAAATGCTAGTAAAAAAGCTGGAACACACCTCCTCACCTAGTCCAACACATGAAAACCACAGGTCACAAGCATTCAACTTCATGGCACTAAAACCCTAGCCACTATAGAAAGCCCAGCCACAGAATCATCGAGAGAAGCCATAGAGATGAAAAAAGACCTGACAGCATGAATAGAAGAGATGATTCCAGCAGACTGTCAATCATTTGGAAAGCCTGCACTCTCAAAATAGAAAGATCTCCACACCACAGGCAGGCAAACACCTGGGCACAAACAGACTCCCTCTGATAGCTCCAACTCAAACACCCCCCCACCAGGCACTCCAGGTGAAACCCAGCTGCTATATGAATAGCAGCTTGCTGATGAATAGCAGCCGTCCTTTCACACGGAGCCAAGCTGCGTTGAAAGCCTCCAACACAAGAACAGAGTGTTGCCAGCCCAATCAAAGCTACAAAACAGACAGAAGAAACCAGAAACACCAATCAATCAAACTCCCAAGTCCAAAATGAACACAGACCCAGGCTCCTAGCCAATCAGAATAGACCAGCCTCAAATTTGAAACAGAGGAACTGTGAAGACACACATCCACACAGAGCCTGATCGATGGCAGATGAGATTCTGCTGAAACGTTGCTACAACTTTAACAGAACTACAATGGACGTGGGATAATACCCGAAGGAAGCTAAACAGCATATATTATATATAGCTGTTTCAGCTTCCTTCGGGGTATTATGCCACGCCATTGTAGTGCTGTTTAAAGTTGTAGCAACGTTTCAGCAGAATCTCATCTGCCCATCATCAGGCTCTCTGTATGGAGTTTGTATGTGGGTCAGGCTATCACAGCCATTGGTTTTAAAATCTTGAGGCTAGCCTACTGCTGTGCCAAGAGGTTTTGGGATTGGTTTGGGAGTCTTGGTCCTGTGTTTATTGCTCTTGAGTTTGCTTGCATTGGTGTTTCTGGTTCTTCTGTCTGTTTTGTGGCTATTGATTGGCTGGCAACACTGTGTTCCTCTATTGGAGGCTTTTCAAGTGCAGCTTGGCTTCATGTGAAAGGACGGCTATTATCTATTAGGAAGCTAGGTGTTCATCTAAAGTTGTAAAGCCGTACAACTTTAAAAGCACTACAATGACGTGGGATAATACCCGAAGGAAGCTGAACAGCACACATATAAGTACCCGCGAAAGAAAAGCTACCAGGATACATACTGCAAAAAAGTATGGGTTACAGAGTCCCTGAACTTATCCGTACCCTGTATGTGCAATGGGTAGGCGAGCTCACAGGGGTTGGCCTTTAGGAATATTTAGCTAGATTTTGATTTGAATTCTTTACAATTGCCACAGCTTTTATTGGCAGGGGAGTGGACTCACTTGACTTACAGGAGGAAGTGAATGAGGTTCTTTTCTGGAGCATCCAAAGGGATTCTTATCATTACAAGACTTCTGCCATCCAATTGCTGGGTTGAAAAAAAAAAAGAAAGGGAGGGGGGGAGGGGGAGAAGAAGAAAAGAAGAACAGGAGAATAACTTTTCAAAAGGAAATAAAATGTCAGTGGCTTGTTTTTGCAATATGTACATTTCAGCAACATAATGTACTGCAGAGTTGATGCTACAGATGGTTGCGGGGAATCAGAGCCGTTTCCAAGAGGCAAGAAAGGATGTACTTTTTATATCTCCTTACCCAGGGCTAATGGTTTTTTAGGAGCTTTTGAGGGCTGATGAAAGTGAAATTCCATTGCCTCTTGACGACTTCTTTAAACCTGAAAGAAGCAGCCACAGGGGCCAGGCTAATTGTGATAAATGCATACTAATTAAGTGTTGGAAGTTGCATTCACAGCTCCAAAAGGATTTGTTTTTAAAAGAAAAGAAAACACTTTACAGTATTTGTTAAATCCATCCTGGTAAGGAAGAGACCCTCAGTGTTTACATTCTCTCGCTCTCTTTTTTTTTCTTTTTTCTTTTTGCTCAGGTAAGCATCTATATTATTCTTAAAATATTGCAGTTAAATACAGCCCATTTCAACTAGGATTGCTGCCCTCTGTATATCGTTGATATATGGGCAAAGAACACAGTTGGATGCCTTCAGAAATGAGTTCATTGCCAAAACTGTGATGAAGTTCCAAAGGGTTAATCCCTTCCTATGTGCAATTTAATACATCATAACTGCTGAAAATTGGAGGCCGCATAATTTATTTTCTTTGGTCTGGGCACATCGGCCTCATATTTGGCTGTGGTCTTACTTTAGAGAGACACACCTAAATCTTACAAGGGTCCCAGGCGGACTGTGTCAGTCTTACAGCAAGCCTGTGGTACTTGGATGGAGCCCAAGGATTAGGTGTGCCTGTGAAAGATTTCTCCTCCCCCCTCATGCCCTCCCCCTTCCTTCTTTGGCTGTACAAAAGCAGGAGGATGTCATGGGAATAAGCTGCACTCCTTCCCCTCTCTCTCTTTTTGAAGGCCACATATCAACGGGGTATCTAACCACTCTGAGTCAGGCTTTGCACAAAGGTATACATTAAAATAAATAGAACATGTAACTAGAAAGAACAGAAAAGGGAAGGAGTCTCGGGGTAAATGGAGAAAAGAAACAATTGCTTCATTGTGGAGAGGCCAGGATGTGGAATCGCAGAGTGTAGCACCATCTACAGGAAGATTTATAAAACATTCTTCAACTAAAAGAAAAGTTGACTCGAATGAAAACTTCCCCCTTTTCTCAACATTTAACAATCTCTGTTTCATCTCCGCAGATATATTCAGCAGATATATTCAACGTTGTTGTTTTTTTCCTCTGAGCAGATTGCACTTAGAAGTTCACAACAAATATTGTGGAGAAAATCTATTTATTTCCTTTGGCACTGTGTTGTTTTTCCACAATATTCCTGTTTGTTTATTCCAACCATGTTTTTTAATTACACATATTAAAATCCAGTTCTGAGAACTCTTCCTGCTCCTAATCCCACATCCTATTGGCTAGCAGAACATCATCTCAAACCTGTCAATTTTTTTTTTTAAAGGCATGGTTTCCAAAGTTCGGTTCCACATTACCACTGTGCCTTGAAAGAGATCCCAACACAGATGAAATCAATAAACTGATTTTTAATGTGTTCCTTCCTCCAGACAGCTTCAGATTTTTTTTTCTCCTTTCCCCTCTTCTTCTGGGCATGCCTAATTTATGCCTGCTTTATATACTGAGAAGTATTTTTATATTTTTTTGCTGGAAATATAACCTCTTAACTGCAGGCTATTCCTTTGCCTCTCAGAAATCTCATATATGTATGTATGTGTGCGTGTGTGCGTGTGTATATATATATATGTTTTTTTAAGTTTTCGCGGGTACTTATATGTATGCTGTTCAGCTTCCTTCGGGTATTATCCCACATCATTG
>BHFT01011451.1:0-11186 GCA_004320025.1 Laticauda laticaudata
TGGAACATTTTTCTTGTCCGCTGTGTCCTTTTTACAAACGTTTTGCATCCGTCAGCCAGTGTGACAGGGCCTTAAAGTACAGTGAATTGTTTTATAGGTTTTGAGCCATTCGGGTTACTAAGGCTTTAGATTTTAGTTGTAACCTTGAATTCGATTGTAGAGAACTATTGTATGAATTTATTGATATTATTTTGTACTTTGCCTGTTTATAGGCAGATGAAAAATGAAGCAACTAATATTATTGCCCATATAAAATTTCATTCCATTACTTTCAGCCAATTTCCCCAATCTCTCAAGTTCTTTTTTAATTTTTCTTCATCCCATCTAATCTTATATCATCTGCAGATCTAATATACAACAAATAATTAATAAACTATTGCACAGAGGGCTGGAAAGTGTTCCTTTTGACCCTTCCCACTTGTTTCTGCTCAGAAATATAGTCAAATGGGGAAACCCTAACCCATGCAGATGCCTTGCTCATCATCTCCTACTTTGTGCATGGTTGCTTGGTTAGCAGCAGAGATCTGCCTTCCCATTGCAAGACCTGCTGCCCTTCCAGGGTCACATCATGCTTCAAGATATTTCTGTCAAAGCACCTGAGCTACGCCCAAGAGTTTGTGCAGGGACCTGGGAGATGGTTAGGGCACATATGGCCACAGCTGAGCTGAACAGTGCAAGTGGGCATTTGTCTATGTGCATTAGCACATTCACTGAACTTTAACTCAGGTCAGACTCAGCAGTCAATATGAGACAAACATTTGTTTGTTTAGAAATAGAGTCATAGACCCTCTGGTACATACTGGATAGGTGAGCAGTTCATTGCATTATTGCTTCCTGTTCACCTGGCAGATTCTCCAAGTGTCATGGCCAGACAATTGAAGGATGAAGGATGAGCCCAGTGGCAAAGGGTGTCCCTGCTAGTCTCTGCAGCTATTGTTCATCTTGTCACCTATGCCCAATTGCAGTTAATGCCATAGGGGGTGCAGGAACCTCCTGAATGAGATTGTGGTGCATGGCCTTTCCCTTTAGACTATTTCACATTGACACATGTATCTGTGCAAATCCATAGTACCTTTGTCTTCAGTGGAACTACAGGTGCGAAGAGCTTCTTGCATCTATGATCATTTTAAAAATTCTACTGATGGCAAGTCTAACTGTTGAAAATTTGGAGGAAACCTTGAGGCTTATCTCAGGATGTGACACCAAATATTGTGTTCTGGTAAATGAAAAAAAATACTGATATCTAAGTGACCAAAATGAAATGATGAACAATCTATTAGCGTTATTATTTTTTATTGAATAAGCTTATGTTCCTGATGTACTATCGTGTTCTTCATTTTTAACTCAGATTTTTTCATTGATCTCTGAAAAGGTTTCAGAACCACAGCCCTTGAATCAGATCTCATGCAGCCCTCGATGGTTTTAATTTGAGACCCTTACCCTCAAAGTTGGCAAAATTTTGCAAAGTTTGCAGAAATCATCAACATGGGAGAGGGGAAATCACATCATGAATTTCATATCCACAACAGCATTGAGACTGTTACTGGGGGATTGTGTGTCTTCAAAGGCATAGACACTTCATTCAGCCTTTGGGTGGTAAGGGAGGGCTGAAGAATTAAAAACCAGATGGAAAGAGCGAAATGGAGTAGTTAAAAAACTGAAAATATAGATATAAATATATAAACTGGGTGAAACAAGGCTTAATAGCAGTAACTGAGAGAGGGATCTTGGAGTCTAGGTGGACAACTACCTAAATATGAGCCAGCAGTGTGCAGCAGCAGTCAAAAAAGCTAATGCAATTCTAAGTTGCATTAACAGAGGGATACAATCAAGTTCAAGTGAGGTACTAATACCACTCTATAAAGCATTAGTAAGACCACACCTAGAGTACTACATCCAGTTTTGGTCACCACATTATAAAAAAGAGGTTGAGACTCTAGAAAAAGTACAGAGAAGAGCAACCAGTATGATTAGGGGACTGGAAACTGAGGCATATGAAGAACAGTTACAGGAACTAGGCTTGGCTAGTCTAGTGAAGAGAAGGACCAAGGGAGACATGCTAGCAGTCTTCCAATATTTGAGGGGTTGCCACAGAGAGGAAGGGGTCAAGCTATTTTCTAAAGTGTCTGTAGGCCAGACAAGGAATAATGGATGGAAACTGAACAAGGAGACATTTTATCTTGGAAAGAAGGAGAAACTTTCTGACAGTGAGAACAATCAACCAATGGAACAGCTTGCCCCTGGAAGTTGTGGGAGTGCCATCACTTGAGACCTTCAACAAGAGATTGGACTACCATTTGTCATAAATAGTGTAGGGTCTCCCGCTTGGGTGGGGAGTTGGACTAGATGACCTACAAGGTTCCTTCCAACTCTGATTATCTGTTATCTGAAAAGCCATAGGTATATGTGGGAGAGAAGACAGATAGTATTCAGTGCTGTTGCTTATTAAGAAGTGAGCCTGTTCCATTTACACTTTTTTTTGGACAAGAAAATAGGAAGGGAGCAGACACTAGTATGACTCCAAAGCATTTTGCACAATATTAAACATCCACTTACATTTTTGTTGTTAGAACATGAAATATATAGTACCGATTTCACTATATAATCTTGGTTCTATGTACCACATAAACGGTTGGATACTAATATTTAGCATCTGAATTAATAGACCATAAATCTGGCCTAATTTGACTTTGTTGTTTGATGGTAAGTTTAGCCAGAGAAGGAAGTGATATTACTTGAACCATAAAGCCTCTTTTTCAAGGATATCTTAACGTTTGGCATGTTTAATCAAGCAATATTGTTTTTTGAAGGGATTTTAAAGACTCTCTTTCTCTCCCTTCAATTTTAATACATTCAGTGCATTCTGCAATCTTTTAAGAAAATTTGTATATAAGAGCTTAAAATGCTGGTTCTAATGAAGTTTTTGAAAGCTGAATGCATTCTGTTTCTGCACAGGAGGTGACTTTGAAATATAAGTACTGCATTTGGATTTCAGCAAAACAAATTGACTGTGCAACTGAGGCTTAATATTAAATTAATACCAAGGACAATGAAAAACAATGGAGATGCACTCATTATTCCACTGCTGCCCAATTTTTGGCTTTATCTTTTTGACAGGAAAATAATAGCAGTTTTCCAGGCGTTATATTATTTGAGAGGAAATTAGTAGGATAATTCTAAAAAGCTGTCAGTTTATGACTCAAGAATGTGGTTTGTTATTCATTGTTATAGTTAATGTTTTGATATATAAAAGTTTAAATATGGGGGGGGAGTTTCTCTTCCCCCCTTTTCAAATATCTTGAAATAATTCTGCAAAACAAACAGGTTGCCTTATTTTTCCTGGGCCATGCAGTTGTCCTGTGAATGTTGGAAGAAACCAATGAGGAAAAGAAGCTAGTGGCAGAACCGCCCCTCCCCCCATGATGACCCAGAGTGTAACATAAATGTAACAAAATCCAAAACGTAAATAAATGTCCTTTAATGCCTCCAATTTGGCCCCACTGTTCAATAATACTCAAAAATAGTCTTCAAAAGAAAGCAATACAGTCTGAATTTAATGAGCAGAGAGAGGTGAAATAAAAAACCAAACAAACTACAATGATGAAATTTCGACAACGGAACAAGAGAAGTATTTACCAAATTCAAGGAGATAACAAGGCACAGTCTGTTGGAAGGACGCCAACCAAGATAACTTCAGACCAAAATAAAACATGCTTTGTTTCCAGCGTTTGTCAGTACACAGGTCCAAACTCTTATTCAGTTCTCAATCTGCAACCCATGAAGAGGATCAAGGCCCTCTCCTCCTGAGGAGACCATATCTCTCCCTTATCCTCTCCTCCCTGCGTGCCCTAGGATGGATAGGGGATGGGCCTGGGTCCCATCTGACTGCTCAGCCGGCCTCTGCCCTTCCCCAGCCTCCTCCACAACCTCCGGAGGGACACTTCGACTCCCTGTCGGCTGTTCCTCCTCTCCCTCAGAGTCAGTCTCCACCAGGGGCATGATGCTCCCACCCTCAACAAAGAGAAGGGGAGGCGGGAGATGTTGTACAGGTAGTCCTAGACATACAACCATAATTGAGCCCAAAATTTCTGTTGCTGAACAGAGTTTTGTTATGTGAGTTTTGTCCCATTTTATGACTTTTCTTGTCACATTTGTTAAGTGAATATTACTGCAGATTTTGCTTGTCAGAAGGCTGCAAAGGGGGAACCACATGACCCTGGAACACTGCAATCATCATAAATATGAGCCATTTACCAAGTGTCTGAATTTTGATTATGTGACCATGGGATGCTGCAACGGTTGTAAGTGCAAAAAACAGCCATAAGTCACTTTTTTCAGTGCTGTTGTAACTTCAGTCACTAAATGAATTGTAAGTCAGTGACTACCTGTATTCCACTGTGACGTGTGTCTTTCAATCCAAGTGCCTTAGAGCAGGAGTCTCCAATCATGGCAACTTTAAGCCTGGAGGACTTCAACTCCCAGAATTCCCAGCTTTGCTGGCTGGGGAATTCTGGGAGTTGAAGTCTGCCAGGCTTAAAGTTGCCATGGTTGGTGACCCCTGCCTTCGAGTTTCTCCAATAGGAAAGTCTGTTCAGTATGGCATGTAGCAGAGATGAGAAGAATTTCAATGGAGGCTGAATCAAGCTCTATTTTTTTTACCCTTAGAGATATTTATATTTTGAAGTTTCAGTAATACATGAATATAAAAACTCCCTCAGGTATTTTTGGTTATCTGGTAAGTTCAGGACTTGGTCATTCAAAAGTAAAGGCATTTTGTGTTAAGGTTGCCCACAAGGTGGCAGTGGTAGGATGTTGTGGCAGCTACAAAGTTTTCTTTATAGCACTGCTGCACTTGACTTACTTTTGCACCTTGCCTTTCACTGTTTACATAAATCTCTTGCTCTCTTGGGTAGCAACTGTATGATTTAATTGAATAGGCACTTTAAGCCAGATTCAGGAAGTGTCTTCTGTACTAATGCTACTTCTGATTTTCTCCAACAAATCTTGCAGAATATAGCCAACAGGTTTGCAGTATGCTTTGTGACTACAGTATGTTCAAGCATAAGATATAATTCCTTGATAATAGCATTGTAATCAGGTCTACTTCGCTCTTAGCTCTTCTAAAAGCTGGCATGACAGAATAAGCTTTATGATTAAATTCCAGAATCTTCAACTATGCGGCTAAACTTCCGTAGCATTGCACTCAATGTACTGAGGAAGTTAAAAATAATGTGGCATAAAATAGGGAGAGTTTTAATAGCTTTTACTAGGACTAGGCTTGCCATAACAGATGGATTCAAGGTGGGTTTTTTTAGCCACATTAACCATCTACAATAAGGAGACTGCCTTCATTAATTTGGGATTAAATGTCATCATTATGATGGAAGTGTTATGGCTACAGGCTGGGCTATGTACTATGATGGGCAAAATGGTCTATGGCTGAATGCTGGCAAAATACAGAAGCCTGTTCCACCTATAGCTCTTGATGTGTAGCAGTTTCCCCAAAGGACCTAGTATGCAGTCTGAGGATTCTGGATTTACAGTTCCTGATGGAGCACCAGGTGGAAGCGATAGTCAGAAAATCCTTTTGGCAGCTTCAGAATAGCAGTCTTTCTTGGAACAAAAGAAGATTCATGCTCTTGTCATCTTCAGACTACTGTAATTAAATTTACTTGGGCTGCCCTTGAAGATTACTTTGAGGCTGCAACTGGCACAGATTTACTGACCATGCTGTTGTAACCCATCAGTCATCAAAACAACACCAATTTTGTTGAAACTGCATTGGTTGTCAGTAAGTTCCTTGTGCCAGTTGCTATAAACAGAACAACAATTACAAGGTTGAACATCCTTATTGCCTGGTCATAAACTTCCTGATAGAGGCAGAAATTAGGTAACTTGCCAGAGAACACTTAAGACTTGGAAAGTTAGTTGAATCTGTTACTTCTCCCTTTTGTGATCTGCCAGGATCACAAGAGAGAGCAAAGACAAGAATCCTGAATGCTAGCGCCAGAAATCCCATTAGCCAGTCCAAATTCAATCCTAAGGTCTGAATGCAGGAAAGGGGGCAATGGAGCCAGAGAGTACTTTTCACCAGAACGGGAAAGGGCATGGTGGTGCTCTTATATAGTCGCAGCTGCTGGCTTGGCTTGTTTTGTTGCTTCCTTTCCTCTCAAGGAGTGTGGTAATTGTTGAGGCATTCTGCCAGAACCTTGATCATTCATTGAACCCTGGGATTGCCTCCTGTGTCAATGGCCTCAGGCTGACAGTCTACCTGATGTGACTCAAATGAATCATAGGAGACCATAACAGTAAGCTTCTAGCTCTATTCAAGGTGCTAGTGATTGCCTATTCAGCTTTATATGACCATTGCTACATGCAGGAGCATAATCTCCAGATGGGATCTATTGTCCCACATGGTCTAACAGAGGAAGAATATTCTGGGGTGCCCACCCTTTTACTGATCTTTTTCCTGAAAATGAAAAAAAATGTTAAATGGTGATTTCTGGATTTGACAATTGAAAAAAATTCAATAAGGGGCAAAGAAGATTATTGCAATGTTAAGGAGGGAGGAGGGATAATGAGTTTGTAACTGCTATAAAAATGGAGGGATTTTTACTGCATTTTTTCTTCCCCCTTTTCCACTTCTTCTTTGCTATCTTTTAACTATGTAAGAACTTTAAATAAAATTTAGAAAAAAGAAAACATTCTCCTCTTTTCAAATATCCATTATCTTTCTGAAAATTATTGATTTCATATGTTAGTAAATAAATAGCATGAGATAATATGATCCAACATAATGTCCAAGAATGTAAAAATATGATAAGTGACTAATTCAGGTCCAGGGGCTTCCATTCTCAGCTCATTTTATTCCCCCAAGGAAAACATGATTTCTATTGTTGAGGTCCACAAGATCCCACAGGATATTTGTTCCTGACATAATTTCATTTTTTTCTTCCCATCCCTTTAACATTTGCACTGGACTTTTCAATCATTTGCTTTCCTCCTTTTACAAAAAAACCAAAACAAAATGAAAAACTTTATATTTACTTTGACTCATCTTTTTGGTTTATACTTTTTCCCATGTCCCTCATCTAACTTCTTTTTTATTAAACAATCTTTCTTGGAGACAATCTATTTTTCATAATTTACAATAGAATTTTCATTTCTTTTTGATTTGTGTGAAAACTTGAAGTTTGTCCCATAGTCTCAGTGGTATTTCTCTTTCAATATTCGACAAAAGATGGCAATATTTTCAGTTTGTATTTTTATAATCTTTTAATTTATTTTGAACAATTTATTGTGATGCCATCTTAGATTTAATTATGAACACTTATGTTCATGATATGGAATTTTTTATTTCATTCCATATTCTTCCAAAAATGCCTTTCTTTTTTTACACATCAGAACCAGATGTGCTCTATTTAAGAGCATTGCCACAGGGCATATATTTAAAAAAAAATAGAAGAGAGGTAAACATCTGAATATGTGTCATTTAAGAACAACTTGGATTTTAACTAGTGCTGAACCCAACCGTTTTATACCATTTGATTAAAGTTTTAGGACCCTCTGCTAGCTGTTGACCAATGACATCATAATTACAGCAGTGGTGGAATTCAAATTTTTTTACTACCAGTTCTAAGGGCGTGGCTTGCTGGACATGGTGTGGTTTGCTGGACATGGCTTGCTGGGCATGGCAGGGGAAGAATACTGTAAAATCTCCATTCCTTCCCCACTCCTGGGGGAAGGTTACTGCAAAATCTCATTCCCTCCCCAGCCTACTAACCTGCTTTCCAGCTCTGTTCACCTGTGCAGAGCAACAAAAGAAGACCAGCTGATCAGCTGGGACTTGGAAGGCAGAGAATAGATGGGGTGGGGCCAATCAGAGGTGGTATTTGCCAGTTCTCTGAACTATTCAAAATTTCCGCTATCAGTTCTCCAGAACTGGTCAGTACCTGCTGAATACCACCTCTGAATCACAGAGAATGATGACTTTGATGTTGTACCATGTGCCAACCTTTGTATTGCTGTGGCATAAGATGCTTGGACATTTGTTTACCCACCACCTTGTACTTTCAGAATTTTCCACCTCACCATTGTTTAACCTTCTCAATCATACATATCTTTTCTGATTGCTCCCTGGGGTTTCAGAAAAAGTTATTTATTGTGTATATCTGATAAATGATGAAAACTGAAGTGGAGTGTTTTTTCTTTCCTTCAAAGCATAGATTGTCACATTGTGCTGAGAGTCTACTTAGATTTAAATATATTTGATTATTATAGAGCATCTGGTGAAAAGTCTGAACAAGAACATTGAAAAAAACCCTATGTAAAGCAATTAAATGTATATATTGTTTATTCGGGAGAAAGCAATTGCTGTAAGTCAATTACACAAGCCACCCACATGAATGGAGAGATGGCAAAACGGTCAGGAGGATATATACACAATTCCACAAAAGGATAAAGCCTTACTTATCACCTGTTTACACAAAGCATCACATATCTTCCTCATTTCCCCTCTTACCACTTGTCCATCTGTCGGTACTGAAGCCAACTGACAATGGTGTTAAATATTCCAATTCTGCATATTTGATGGCAAATGGTCAGCTCAGATGTTGATATGTTAGAAGAGCATTTTCCTTCTGCAGCATGAATAATCAGGCAGTCCAGCAGAATTCATAAACCGTGCACTGCCTTTGGTTTAAAATGCCTCTGCTCACTGCCTTTGCTTTGCAGATTAAGGTGACTCTAACAACTCTTAACATGTTAACATATATCTTAAGCATCTAAGAAATGGAACCATTTTGTTTTGATATTGGGATATGAGTATCTAATTGAGTGTTCATGCACTAAAACTTAAGATTATCATTTCTTTTCTACTGAGCTGTAATTATGATCATCCGAGGGCCCTGTAATAACAATCATACTTTCTTTTGGAAAAACTTGTGACTATTCAAAATGCTACTCTGCTAAAAGAAAAGTGTGAGTGAATGTAAAAGGAATGATAGGGTCTTATGTCTATGACAAAGTTTGGCTAGAAAATAATAAACAGAGAGTTTATGAGAGAAGTAATTTGGTTTTTCAACATTGACCTATTTTTATTTTTATCCCTTAGGACATGGGTCCCCAAACTTGGCAACTTTAAGACTTGTGGACTTCAACTTGCAGAATTCTCTAGCCAGCTGGCTGGAGAATTCTGCATGTTGAAGTCCACAAGTCTTAAAGTTGCCAAGTTTGGAGACCTCTGCCTTTGGAAATCAATTCATGCTCAGGGTTCTATCTAACTGAATGAGTTGAGCATTAGAATGGATATTGCTGGTCAATTGGATTACCTCTCACCCATAACTTTCCCTCCTGCATATCTAAATCTGTTTTATGAGTTCAAAACATCACAAGGGGCGGTGGCTGCTGCTGACAGATAAGGCAATTCCTATCTCACATTGATGTAGCCTTCACTTTTAATAATATAAATCACAATTTTCTTAAAGTTTCCTTTCCAAAATGTATAACTAAGACAAATTCTATTAAGTAATTCATGGTATATGTTTATTATTCCTATTTGATGAAAAATTATAATCAAAATAAGTATAATTATAAATCCATAAGCAAAGAATACTACTTAATGATTGTGATATCATCCCTGATATCAGAATTTGATTTTTGTGATTTTTCAAATATTATCTAACACTTTCATTATGATTTGGAGGAAGAATTAAAAGATTGTATATTTCAAAACATAAGCACATTCTAATATTTTAAAGATGGCTGTGAAGGCATGTTGTTTTTTTAAATTAATTTAATTCATTTTAAAAATATTATTTCATGAGAAGTTGAAGACTTTTTCCCCTCTCTGTTTCTAGAGATTATCATTTCAGAATGGTGCAGCTGACTCAAGCTAGTTTGTACTCTTGCTTCATAAATCTGCCCAGTGATTTTTCTAATTAGAATAGAAGTAATGATGCTCCAAATATCCATATTCTCAATTTGAATTCAGTGGGGAAAATGTGTGGGTGTGTAATTTTTTTCTCTTTCCTTTCAGCTAATCAAATGTAATAGCGGCGTCCAAATGATTTGACGTGGGACAGAGGGAAGCTGTCATTTTCTTGAAATGCACTTGATACTATTTGTTGACAAGTAAGAAAGAGATAACAGACTTTTCTGTGTTTCAGCACTGCATTGTGTTTCTGTAGCTATTGCTAATTCTCCATGGTGCTTTTCCTTATATCTCACACTAGTTTGATTTAAAGTAATTTAATCAAATGTTTTGAGTCACATCCAGTGTTAACTAGGTATCCTCTTGCATCTTCTAATCTGATTGAAAAGCACACACACACACACACACCAACATTTAAAAGACAGTAAATATTCTGTCTAAACTCCCACTACTTCCATTTATTTTGAGGGACAGGATTTAATAATAGATTTATTTAACATTTCTTCTAATTTACATTTAATTAAATCTGATAATTAGTTAATTTGCCTAATGTAAAAGGATACAGTAATATATTTAAGAAATAATTTCTGGAGAAAGGAATGTAATTGTTGCGTTCAGTCATGGAGCCATGGCATCCTCAAGACATATTGCTGATGATCATTTTGTTTTTTAGAAGAACATGAAAAGGGGGGCTCTGGGAATTGTTGCCAAAAGTAGACCATTTTGGACACTGCATTTCCCCAAATCAGAGCAGTCTCTCGGATGATCAAGAGAGTAAATTGAAACTCCCAATTCTAGAAAAAATTGTTCAATCTCAAGTTAAAGTTATGATGTCCCAATTAGAGTTTTAGCTTTTATCCTTTAACACAGAACCTAGAGATAAAACTTATACAAAATGCTCAAAACTTATTAAAGTGTATTTCCTGCATGCAGCAACATCCAATAGTAGTTTCCAAAGCAGCTGCCATAATTTGGAAACTTGGTCCCCAGTCAGAGTTGGTCTATAATTTGAGGTTGCCACTAAATTCATAACTTCTCCTCAAAGTGCAGGTGGCATTCCTAGATAAGAGAAGCATTGTACCAGTTTATTCATGCATCCCGTTTTTTCTTGGGCCAGGAATACTTGCTGGCAGTAACTTATATTTAGCTGTCTCCCATTTCGACTACTGGCTATCAATGGAGCTGACCTTGGAAAGCATTCAGAAGTTGTGATTGATTCAGAATGCAGTGACCCAGGCACTGGTGGGTTTTTTTT
>BHFT01011452.1:0-31619 GCA_004320025.1 Laticauda laticaudata
CACACATATATATATATATGTGTGTGTGTGTGTGTGTGTGTGTGTATGTGCCTCTGTATTTGTGTGGGTCTGTGAGTGTGTATATGTGTGTGTGTACATGCCTGCGCATGTGTGTATGTATGTATAGTGACAGTTGCTGCTTTTTTTCTTGTTTTGTTTTGTTTGTTCTGCTTGGTTTTGTGTTCCTTTACTGTCTATGTCTATGCAACTGCTTGTTTGTACTGTCCTTAGCTAATTTTTGTAATAATGACTGTCGTAAGTGGTGCTATTCTTCTGGTGTACTTGTAGCGCCAAAGATCAGCAGATCGTACCGGTTCTCTCTTAGGAGCTGCTGTTGAGCCCACTTGCCTGCCCAGGCTCCCATACTGATCTTTTAACCCAGCTTTTGAAATGCAGCTGTTTTGCTCAGCACACCAGATTGCCGCATGTCAGCTGCTGAAGCTACAGGAAGAGTACAGGAATGCAGGAGTTGAGTTGGAAAGCATCTGTGCCTGCGCAAAGTGTGTGTTTCCTGCATGCATGCCCAAAGTGTGTGCATGTGTGCAAAGCATACCCACCAAGTCACACCCACTGAACCGGCGGTAAACTATACTGAAACGTACCACTGATTATAGTGTATTGAGATTCTTGACCTATTATTACATAAAATATACACGAAAGCTCCCACTGCAAATAAGTTGCATTTCTACTTATGGAATCCAGATGTTGGTAGCATGCAGCATGCCTTTAACAGAAAAGTGAACTCAACATCTTCATATAATTAAATTTATGTATGTCACACATAGGGTTCCTTTACTTTATTTTTTTAGTTTAGCCTTTTCAATAGCAGTCTCAAATTGTTCTCTTTCATCTTTTAAATTGCTTCTTCATAAGTCAGTTTATATACCCTGCGTGCAGATGATTAAGCACTTTTTTTACAGAAAAACTAATGGGAATACATACAGGCAAACATTTAACCATAAAAATCAATCATATATGTTAAGAAAAATAATCAGATTGTATAGCATTTATGAACAACACTTAATGAACAATTCGGTTAAGGAAGATAACTTCTAATTGATATGGAATCAATATTTTTTTTGTTGGTGTTGCAAAAATATTTGTTGTTGACAGTTTCTCCCTCTAATTTTAAAACCACAACTTTTTCTACTCCAGTCTCCTTTAGTATATATTTAATATATACTTTTTAAAAAAAAAATAGAGAGAATATTTCCTCACTCCTTGACTGAATGCAGTATATTTTACTGTGTTGAATCTAGAGTGTATATAAGTTTTGCAGGAAAACAATTTCCCTAAGAACATTCCACAGTTTGATATTGTTAATATAATTAAAGATATTGAGTTAACACATATTGATCTTTGGGAATATATTCCTCAGTTAATCAGTGGTATATCAGCAATAATACTTCTTGTTCTTTTGCCTTTTCTGTAACCATATTATTCTATGTTGAATAATCATTATTTTGCTAGCAGGATAAACTGAAGGTGCTGTATGATACTCTGTGCATTCCATTGGTTCTTTTATTTTATTTTTCTTTTTTAGTAATGGTATATAGACTGATGTCTTCAAATCCATTGACCACCCTCTCATTCTCCAGATTCAGAATCTACCAATATAACATACTTTGTAAATTAATAATATATTAAATCAGTGTATCCGGTCTCTTAATCATTTCAAATAAATATGTCATAATTCTTAGGTATAAATATCTTCTGATTATCTTCTTTAAACCTTCTTTATAAAATCCTTAAGAAGTTATCTCTGCAAGTAGCATAATCGTGGAATTTAATTTAATTCCTGTGATATTTTATCTAATCAAAATATTTTGTACTAATTTCTTTAAATATCAAATATATCATTCATTGAAATGTAAGATATATGTACTGGAACTTGAAATTTCTCTTTAAATAAATTTAGGATAGAAAAAAGAGCATATAGTTCTTTCAACATTACCTCTGTGGAATTAGAAAAAAATTTGTTCAGTATCTATCCTTTGCCTAGTGATTTCCAAAGCAACAAGGAACATTTATGTATTAAACATTAGTTTATTCCCCAGTTTTGATGTTAGTTGTTGTTTCATAAGCTCTTCATGATTACTGAAAATGTACTTTATATCAGATAACATGGATAAACAGAACTCTCTTTGTTTTGGTAGTACAGATTTATATTCTAAGACTAGGTTGTCGGCTTGGTAGATCAAGAGATTGAAAATATTACTGTAGCCAAAGGAAAAAAAATCTTACAGATCACATAAAAAAGAAATACATCAATGAAGACCACATATGAAGACATTTATCACCCTGCAGCAATTATTGTTCCAGGTCTGGATTTCTGTGAATAGAAAGCAATTAGGTATATTTCTCTAAAACTGAAACAATGATTAAAGCTAAGGGAGATACAGTGATGGGGAAGAACAATTATAGTCTCTCTAAATTTCTTGATTATACAATGTGAGGGAAGAATTCTTGAGAAAGGGCTGTGAAAATCTCCCTTATAAAATCTAAAGGTTTCAGAGGAGTGCTTGAAAAGACTACCATTTAAATAATTTGAATTTTAAAAAGTGATAAGATATGTTCTTCATAAATATTTTTTCTCCCAGTGATACTTTGTGTAAACCTTAGGTATATATGTACAGTTATTTTTAAAAAAACACAGTACAAGTAGTAAATACAATTATGAATAAAATTAAATTATGTATTAGCAGTTACTGAAGTAGCTAAACTTAGACTAGTTTCTACATGGTGCATGCTGGGCAATGTGTCTTTGTCATGGCTAAATAATCTATACATTCTGGCTGTTGGACCTCAGAAGGATCTCACAGCATGAAGAAGCATGAATGCTGAAAAATAGTGGATGGTGAATACTGTGGTTTATAGAAAACCATAATTCGGTATAAGACAGTCCCTGTATGCATACATATATATGTGCATGTGGATGTTTGTATGGGTATATCCACCAACCCACCCACATATACATATATATGTATGCATTCATATATACACGCATATATGCATGTGTACAAAGACATACAAATATGTATGTGCATATACATACACAAACATACACATATACATACACACTTACTGTACACATACACATACATATAGCCTTCTGTATATCTTTGCAGTATAATAGTGTACACAAAATAGTGTACAACAGTGTACAATTTCCACAAAAAAGGACATCAAAATTATAATAGACATAACTAAGCATAAAATGGGGCTAATGGAAAAAGAAGAAATAGCACAAAAAATTAGAAATGCTAAGCAAAACTATTTTGAAAATGCAAATAAACCAGGCAGATGGCTAGCATATAAATTGAGAAAGGAAAGAGACTCGAGAAGAATAAATCAACTGATAAACGAACAAGGACATGTATGCTATGGAAATGTGGAGAAGAAAAAAATTATTCAAGATTACTATGGAAAACTGTACCATCAAGNAAAAAATTATTCAAGATTATTATGGAAAACTGTACCATCAAGAGAATGTTCAGGAAGAAAGAATTCAACAATACTTATAGGAAGCAAATTTGCCTCAGATACCCAAAGATACTGAAATAATGTTTGAATTATGTTATGTTATGTAACATAACAATGATGGAATTAACAGAAACTTTAAAAAAGCAAAACATTGGGAAAGCACCAGGTCCAGAAGGTTTGCCAGTGGAATTTTATAAGACATTCCAAGAAACATTGAATCTTCACTTATTAGAAGTTATGACTGAAGTTATGACAAGGAAGAAAATGCCCAAAGAATACATTCTTCATTCCTTTAAAAAGGCTTTAAATCCACACACTGTAAAAATACAGTGGTTTTGTGTTAGACTAACTATTAACTGAGGTAAGCATAAAGACTTTTTAAATAGTTCTTGCTTCCCAGCCTTACTAATTTGGACTTGTTCTGTTTAGTGGGATTGGAGACGCCTATAAAAACAACAAATTGTTCCACACATACCCAAACTCTGTGCATCCCAGCCTTAAATCTTACCAAGTCTTAAAATGTTTGTTCAGAAATGTCTTCAAAGTTCATTACTGTTTCCATCTTATCTAATGTGGTGGGTGTACTGCAGTCTTTGATTCAGAACCATACTTGAACAGTGAGCTCAGCATACTGACTGCTGCAGTAGCTTTCATATGCAGATCTCTACCCTGGACTCCATTGAGATTTGCCAGCAATGTTCTCCAGTGACTTAATTAGGCTGGGAGCTCACTCTGAGCAGCGTGTGCTGCTCAATATTCACCTCTAATCATGCAAAAACATTAAATACTCTGCCTCCATCTACCCCCTTTATCATTCCCAATTTCACCCTGCAGGGAGAAAAGGCTATCAGAGATCAGGGGTGATACATCACAGAATATAGAAGCTGGGCAAGAAAAGCACTGTGCACTGATGATCTCGTTAGTGCTATTAAAACATAAGCCACTGGAATACAAATGTGTTTGCCCTGTATTTGTGGTTTGGTCCTTTTGAAACTTCTTTCAAAGCTTTTTAGGCTCTCATTTGTATTATAGACCTTCCTCCTCAACTATCTCCTCTATCTATTCTGTGATGATCTGTTGATCCAAGTTCTGGCACATGGGTGAAATGCTATATGTGGGAGAGTAATGTCCTTCTCTTCCTCCTGTGTTTGGATACCATGATATGGCAGCTGAAATATGGAAACATTATTAAATCAATAATAATTTGGGTAGTTTCTTGTAATTAGATATACATGAAGATAATTGACTGGTCCCAGGCAAAACCAGACAATCTTGATAGGAAAACAAGGAAACTAATGGCCATACAACATGCCCTTCATTCAAGATGTGACATTCATAGATTATACATACTCAGAAATAAAAATGCTAGAGGACTATTTCATATAAAATGAACTGGAAAAATAAAAGCATTATCGGAATGATTACATCAAGAAAAAGCAGAGCCTGTATCTAATAGATGTAAATAAGGGGAAGTTCTTGAAGACAACACACACTTAAATCAGAATAGAAGACTCAGGTAGTAGATTAACACCTGGGAAAGCCAGCCACTTGATGATCAATACATATAAAAATAAAAAGGGCACCAGATTAGAAACTAGGTCCTCCTTTAGGCATGAAAGCCAACCAAGTGGCCAGTCATTCTCTCTCAGTTCATCCCAGTTCACAGGTTTGTTGGCTGGGAAAACAGGAGAAAGAGTATTATATATGTTTGCTTCCTTGAGTTATTTATTTAAAAAATAATACATGCAGGATATAAATAAAAAATAAATAAAAATATGTAGACTTTTGGGGAAGCAATGGTGGACTAGAATTGCTTTGCTTTAGAGTAACCAATGATCCAAAGAAAGTATACCCCATCCTTCTCTCAATTATGTGACTTGGGAGAGGAGATTGTTTCATCTATAAATGTATGGTATATTTTGCTTTGTCTAGTATGATGCACTCTATTTTGTGGAGATGTTTATGTACTGATAAAAGGATAAGAAATAATAATCTCCATTTTGGTTCAAGCTATATAGGTGAGGAATCTTGAGAATAACAATAGAAAACAAATTATCTTTTTTTTTTTTGAAAATAGAATTTTCTGGTCAAATGTAGTAATTGACTGCAAAAAATACATATATTTCCGATTTGGATAAAGTAAGCTGTTTTGATATATTACTGTTTTACTTGAAGACCATTCATTATTAAGTGAAATATAAGGAAAAAATCTTACCCCGATTGTTTTTGAGCTGAAAACTAATATCAATGGCTAAGAATATTTCTCTATATTATGCAAAATAGTCTGTCTCTTGATAATTATAACTAATTATTCATCTTGCTGAAATAAATCTCTAAGTCCTTTGTTTAACAACACTTTTTTTGGAAAAAGATATAACAAGTATTTCCACTGCCTCATGAATATTTATCAGAGCATTAATTCATAAACACAGGTTCGGGGAATACACTGTAATCTGGATAAGATCTATGTAGAATTTTCTAGAAAGAAAATCTATCACTTTCTTTCTGTTACTCTTCATGTTACTGTAAAAACTATATAACCGGGCCCCATATTTATATGCAAGTATATAGAAAATCATTTTTTCCTCTTGAAAGCAATCCTCCTATCGATAACTTCTACTTTAGCCACCAAAAATGTATTTTCCAGTCTTTTTAAATAGGATAGGAAGAAGGCAAAATCACATTATCATTATGACAGTATAAAAAGGCCATTGATCAAAGTCAGAATAAGAAATTAAACTGGGAAAAGAAGGGATCTATTATAAATGAAATAAGATTTAATTTATTCAAAATCCAGCCAATAATTTCAACTAGAGCTGAGCATAAATAACCCTTTTGAAACTCTTCACCTAATTTGTGGGAAAGAAAATTGTGTGGCTAATTATTCTGACTTTTTCCAGTGGAAAGAGAAATTCTTTAACAATTTCTCAAGGGCAGAACTCTTCTTTTATTAAGAGCTGTAGTACTACTTACATTTTTTTTCATGATGCTTCTCTTAGTTTTAATTGAACATAGAAATTGAGATATGCTTCAAAATACAGAAAATGATTATAAAATAGAAGAAAGAATATTCACAGACACACACCCTGGCTATTTCATAACTAATTAGATTCAAACCAATACAGTCCATATATGTGAAACATGACTAGATGAATCTCAAAAACAATTTCACCAAACTGAAAAATGGCATTAAAATACAGAATTTGTCTGCCCAATTCTAACCCCAACAAGTTGTTTCATTAAGAAAACCTTTTAAAAATTCCAAAAAGTTCCAAAAAATTTAAAGTGTATGAACTAAATGGATCCAAATTTCATTATATTTAGACAGAAGCACAATGGAGCATAAGTTAGTCCTACCTTTTGTAACTGATTTCAGCAGGGCTTGCATTAGCTGTGACTGAATTAAATCCTCTCAATTACAATGGATCAACTTTAAAAATGATCAAAATTAAACCCCCTTTTATAATTAGAAAAATTAACCTTTGGTAGTAAGGCTAGAGGGGAGTTAATTATCTAGTCTTTAGATATTGGGCTATATTGAGCTGCGATGTAAAATGCTGTTTTCTTTATTCTGGTTTTTCTAGTTATATCCATCAAATATATTCCATAATATCAAATATTTTCTCATTTATTTAATGTCTAGCTTGTCCATTAAGATATTTTTTAGTTTTTAAATATATTATGGAAATAAAAACAAAAGACAGATTATGAGAGAAAACCATCTGTCTTCAGAGGAAGTTTTTATATTTTCATCTGCATTTAGAAATCTGTTATCATTAAAGAGAAGATTTTATTAGATTTTGACAGAGGGAGGGAGGGAGGCCCAAATCTATGAGATAAATTTAGCTGCAGTATAATAGTCATACAACTGACACATCAAATGGAAACCCTTTTGTATTTACATTAAAAATCATACTGATTTTGCAGACTGAATCTGCAACATATATCTTATAAGTATAAAATCTTATTGTAATCTGGGGATAAAATATTCCTTAAGAAATTGGCCGAAGGAATTGATAGAATGATATTTTATTTAGATATCAGTCTGAGAGATCCAACCACCTTATCTTATATCCCATCAGTGTCATACTTGCCGCGTCACATTGCGACTTTTTTCCCTCCATGAAGCTGGGGTGGGGATGGCCTGCACTTGACACATCTAGCCTGCAGGCTGCCAGTTTGACCCCCTGCTATGCCATATTGAGACACTCATGTATAAATGCTACTGGTCAGGAGTATACCCTGGCAGTGCCTCCAACTTGTCCTACAGCTTCAAATTCAGGAAGTCCCCACAGGCACCTCCCTTCTCCAACCACCTGCTAATTAATCTTTCGTTAATATCAAAATTATGTGCTGCCCTTTCCTGCTGTAGTAAATTCAGGGTACCAAGTCTTCTCCCTACATTCTCAATGCCCCCCCCCCAAAAAAAAATCAGGTCTTTTATTTTTATTTTATTTTTATTTATTTATTTTGTCAAGCAATTATAAGATAACAAGTATAAGTATAAACATAGTTATGAATACATTAAATAGATACATGTAAGAAAAATAAAAAAAGAAACAATAGGGCAGGGATGGTAGGCACATTGGTGCGCTTATGCATGCCCCTTACCAACTTTCCTATATTTAGGATTGATGGTCTTACTATAGTATTCAACTATAGCCTGTTAACTAATAGATCTTATAATGAAACTGTAAGCCAGTATAACCTTCCTTAAATCACAAACTGATGAAGCAATGAAGGGATAGCAGCAGTTGTGTTTCTTCATTAATTTGGTTTTCTCTTCCCCAATAACATAGTTTGGGATCAAGCTTCTTCCACCTCCTGTTCCTGATGATGACCATGATATCATCACCCTGCGTTTCAAAGTGATGCACACACGTGATTCTAATAATGACAGGAGTATGCATTGCCAGCCTCAGACTTATCAAAATCAATCACATTTCTGTCATTGCAATCCCCAGGCAGATGTGTCAGGAGTTATTTACCTGCACCAATTCCCTCCAAGCTGGAATTCCTCTGTGATTCATGCCACTCCACATTAATTCACTCTTTTCTTTCCTTTGTTCTTCATTCATTTATTTTAGTTGTTCCAGTTGTTCTTGGAAATTCTGCACATGAACTCAGTGGTACTAACTCCCAAATTAGTTGTGGTTTGCAGCTTATAACCAGCCTTTAAGAACCTAGTGACATAGTTGTTAGAATGTAGGAAACTCTGCCCTCAATCTGAAGTTCAATCCTGTTGGGGTCAGGGTTGACTCAACTTTTTGTCTTCTATTCCTTCCAAGGTTGGTAAAATGAACACCTAGGTTGTTGGGGAAATAAGCTAATATTGTAAACCACCCAGAAACTGCTGTATAAAGCACTATGGTGTGTTATACAAGTGCTATTGCTTGCCTTAAGTTGACTATACAAGCAGGCACAATTTTAAAAGATAGAAAAAAGTGTGATAGTAATAATTCAATCATGGAAGCTAAGCTGTGATGGGTCTGGTTGATCTTAGAGCTTAGGTTAGATCAGAAAGTCTAAATTTCTCTCTTCCAAGCCCCTCCTTCTGCTGGAGTAAGGCAATAGGAAGATACTTCTGTAAAATTGCCAGGAAATTTGCTAGGCTGTATTTACTAACTCGGTAGAATTCTAACTCTTCATACTCTTTTTAAAATGTACAGTAAACTACAGCTACATTCTCAGTACCTAGCCCAGGAAGCCCTGCTGCCTGAGGAATGGAGGTCTGCCATTCTTCACTATTGTTGCTTCCTAATTGTACATGCTTTCTCCAGTAGATTAAATTGACCTCTGGTGGCCAGCTAGCAGACTGCCCTATCAACACAATCTGATGGGGTCCTCAAAGTGATGTGAGGTAGCTATAGTCTGCTGGTAGGAGAGATGATGTAACTTCCATACAGTAATTCTTTGAGAACCATAGCCAGATTCATATAAGCTAACCTGCCTGGGCAGAAAGAAAATCAGTTGGCCTTGATTACAATAAAGAGCTGCTTGGTGATATAGATATAGAAGGCAGTGGATAGGGATGACTCCACAGTCCAGCATCTATATTGCTCTGACATTAAACTACTTGCTTTTTCTTGTCTAATTGATTATGTGAAATCAAATCAGTGTCAGCTCTTAGCAAACACATAGATTTTCTCACGACAACCTTCCCTTAACCTGGTTCTTCAGGTTTTCCAAGAGAACCTATCTCCTGTTATCTGAGTTTATTCACCTAATTCACCCATCCAATATACACTAGATAAAATGGTCATACAGAGATTTTTCTGGAGATAGAAGCAATGAGAAATATTTAATACTGCAAAGATTAGTTTGAAATTAAGAAAGAAGAGCTGCCAGGGAAAAAAAAACCCAATGAACTTTACTGAGACATTCCGTATTATATTTACAATAATATTATATAATACAGTAATACAATAATAGAGCCTCGGTGGCACAGTGGTTAGAGTGCTGTATTGCAGGCCACTTGTGCTGACTATTGACTATTTAAATCCCACCAGGCTCAAGGCTGACTCAGCCTTCCATCCTTCTGAGGTGGATAAAATGAGGACCTAGATTGTTGGGGGCAATATACTGGCAATATACTGACTCTGTAAACCGCTTAGAGAGGGCTGTAAATAGCACTATAAAGCGGTATATAAGTCTAAGTGCTATTGCTAATATAGACTATTGAATCATTGACTATATGTGAGCTGTGATAATAATGGCGATGGGAAATTGTTGCCCACTTTGCAGTGTTGGGAATAATGATGTTTGAACAGTTGACAAAACACAGAGAGTAATCATATCCAAGTCCTTATCTAACTAATTCTCAGGTCTTTGCATTATCAATAAGAATTGGAAAAATTCTATTTTTTTCCGCTGCTTTCTGTTATAAACTTTACAGGAATTCATGAAACCAGAATATTGTTAATATGGTAACTCAGTTTTGTTTTTATTTGTGTGTGTATGTATGCATATATATTGATTTATTTATGCAAGTCTGTGTTGACAACTAGGAACTACCTGGATAAATCCTGAAATTTTCTTGGCAAAGTTTTTCAGTAGTAGTTTGCCATTGCCTCTTTCCAAGAGATGAAAAAAACCTAAGGTCACCCAGCTGTTTTTGTGTTTGCCTAAGACAGGACTAAAATCCATACTCTCTCCATTTCTAGCCTGATCCTTAACCACTATACCAAACCTTTTATCTATTTCTCTATTTATTAATAGGATTATGTATGTATCTCACATTTCTGTTTCCATGAGATTCCAGTTCTGTTCCTGTTCATCTCAAACCCAATTGTCTTGTCAGGCCATTTGATCTCACTTTGTCTTGGAGATCTTTCTGTCTTTGACAGATAGAAATCTTTAGGGAACATTTTAATGATTTACTGTATACAAAAATAAGAACTGCCATTCATAGTTATTGTTCCTTCAAAATGATTCCTTTTTCATTTCAGATAAGCAGTTTTTCAATCAATGTTCAACATCTTCACAGGAAAATGAAAGGAACAGGGCTGTGTGACATAAGGGTATATTTAAAATTTCTAATGCTTCAGCAGGTTTCTATCAGCTGGGACCCATCCAATGTTTTTGTATCACTGCATCCAGAAATGCCAGCCAGAATGGGTTGACTTGATTACAATAGTGATGATTATGAGAAGACCTGAAGGGCCCAATATGAGATAGATTATCCCAGAGAAGTGGCCACTAAAGTAAATACCAATTTTATAACACATAATCAATCCATCAATCAATCCATTGTCAGACTCTGAAGTTTTTCTGACTGGCCCTGGCTCTGAACTGAAATACAAAAATGCACTTAAGAAATTATCTTATGATGTATTTCCATGAGAATTAATTGAAGTATTGGGAGTCAAGGAATCCGAAAACCCCTAAAGAGATGACTGTACAAGGAAAGATGAAGGATTTATTCCGTGTTCAACTATCTCTAAATTAATTATGACCACGAGAATTTTATGTTTCTGCATCCTTGAAATGCATCTGGGCAATTTGTTTTCTTTCCTCAAATGTGTTTATTTGTTCAATTTATATTATCACCCATTTCATAAAACAAGTAACTCTGGGCAATTGCAATACTATAAATAAGCAAACAATATATACATGTATAATACTTTCTCAATTTGTTTTGAAAAATGGCAATTTATCCTCTTCATGTATATGTGTGATCTGACCCCCAATTTTAATTGGTTAAGGGCAAGATAAATGCTTTATAAGACTCACCATTTCCCCACTACTCTGGAAAATATATAGTAAATGTTTATTAAAGTGGCTTGTAAATTATGTCATGGGGTATGTTTCAAAAGCTGAATTATAATGAAGTAGAAGGGAGGGAATATTCCAAGATATTAGTTTGCCATTTTAGGTAGTAAAAGAAATGTATTAAATACTAAACCAATGAAGTGATAGGAGATGTCATAGTTGAATCCTGAAACTTGAGATTTTTTAAAGCAAAGCACAGTAATCTTAAATGTATCAATTGTCTCCAGCAATGGTCCTGCAATTTCAATTATTTTTAAGATCCAACACAAGAGCATGCTAGTGACTCATACATTTGCCACTCTAAATAAAGGGCAGCAAATTAAACTAGCTGTGATTTAAATCACCAACAGTGATTTAATATCAAAATCAGCTCTGTCTTAATGGATTTGGTTTTATTCTATAATGATGTCTAAGTGATGCCAAGCTATTTCCAGAGGATTAAGAAATGGACACCTGATGAAAGGAAAACTGAAGTGTTAATATATACTGAAGGGAACAGTTGCTCCTGAAAATTTATTTTAATTATCTACAGGCAATAATGAGACAGTTCATGACTTTGGTATGAACCCCTCAGCCTTTGCCTGCCCTCTGTATTGCAAAGCATTCTCTACATTAGAGTCTTAATTGAGTAATATGCCAGCTGTTTATTTCCATAGTGACAATGTCAACCTTGACTAAGATAAGAAATATCTTATCTTAGTATAGCATGTTTCTCCAGCAACTCTTCAGTCTGTGTAGATGTACAGATGTATTGGACTTCAACTACCAGAATTACTAGTTAGCGTTGCCATTGGTTTGAATTTTGGAAATATAGTCCTGCTCTAGATGTTCTATATGATTTTCTTTGAAAAGGATGTTTAAGAATGGTCATACAACTGATACAAATTTCAAGAAGTAGCTACTCAATAATAGGATTATTTTGTCTGATTCAGATTAACGTCATAGTTGTTATAGGTGATAGAACTATTTATCTGATTTCCACAGCTGCCCATCTTAATAAGTGACTCTGAGTAACATGCATCATAAAACATTAAAACAATTTAGAGAGTATTAAATAAATATATATGACACCAAGTAAAATGGTTACTATGGATATTAATACAGGCGGGAAATGGGGATCTATAACATAATAGTATGTTGAGCATATACAAAGCATATATGCCATAATAACATACAGGGGAAGAGTTTTTCATGGTTGTTTCTGGAGGTTGGGAAAAAATTTCAAAATGGTTTATATATGTATGATTTTAAAATTTTACACAACATTTATTTATTTTCTGCTGAAACATGATGGGAAATCATACATATGGAATTTGATAGATAATTGAAGAAGAGCTTGATGGTGCAGTGGTTAGGATGCAGTATTGTAGGCTAACTCTGCATATAGCCAGGAGTTCAATCCTGACTGGCTCAAGGTTGACTCAGCCACTCTTCTGCGGTCAGTAAAATGAGGACCCAGACTGTTGGGGTCAATATATTGACGTTGTAAACTTCTAAGAGAGTACTGTAAAGTGCTATGGAGCAATATGTAAGTCTAAGTACTATTGCTATTGGCAGATAACTACAAAAGTGCTTTGAAGAGGCAAATTAACTTGCACCCTATGGATTGACAATTTCTGTGTTATAGTGTGGTCATTTGAAGATTGCATTTAGGCAGAAGAGATTAAAATCTTGATTCAAAACTAAAGGTCATGAACAAACCGATTATACTTATCTTTCTTTTTGTATATACGGTAATCTACCCACTATTTTGATAACAAAAGGGGGAAAGGGAAAAAAATAATACATACATTCTTAAAGCCCCTGTTACACTGCACCAACGGATGCAAAGAGGATGTAAAACGGACAAAAAAGCTTGCCGTCCGGTTGGTTTAACGGCGGAGTCTTCAAACTGCCTCCGTTTTGCTTCTCTCTATCCGTCCAGCATCCGTCTATTGACGCTCATCCGTTTCAGAAAGTTTTGACTTGCTCAAAACTTTTGTTGCGGAAATGTATCCAATTCGTCGTTCTTGCATCCGTTTACACATCCCGTATATCCTTTTAGGCATCCGCTTGCGAACTGCGGGAACGTCGCATTCCGCCGGGACGCAGGGAGGAGCGGAACGGACGCCAGAACCGGATGCAGAACACGGATGCAAACGGATGCCAAGCGGAAACCAAAAGCATTGTAAGATGGAAAAAACGTATCACGAGCAGGGGACTATCTCCGATTATTAAGGACTGTCTCAGGATGGCTAGAGTGATTGCCTAGAGGATGGCAAAGGAACAACCTATTACTTGCTATAAAAGGGGAGCAACTCATTCGTGCATCTCACTTTCGACCAGAGCCCAGCTGTGCAGACCTCTGCAGCCTTAATCTGGACTCTTGGCTCTTCCACAGCATTCAGTCATGTCAAGTCGTGGATTTGTAAACACAGTCTTTTGGCAGCCAACCATCCTTCTGCAACAATGCGAAGCCATTCTACAGGCTCTGTTGACTTACTCGGAAGAAAAAAGAAGCGGCAAAGAAGCGATCTGGCGTCCAAAGATGGAATCGGGTGAGAAGACATGAGGACGGCTGTAACAACAAGTCTGATGTCGGAGCTTCCGGAACGAAGACACACGTCGGGCATTCCAGAACTTCATGAGGTGCCTCAGCCATGTTTTGACGAAGTGAGTGAGCGGCTTGACACCAGGTTGGACCAGCAAACCACCAAATCTTCCGGGGTCCCAGCTGGAACCTGGGCTCAAGGGTGGCAACTTCACTCTGCGCCACCTGGCCTCAGGGACCACCTTACAAGGAGCATGCAGTTTATGCGTGGAGGGTGCCACACAAAACACCATTCAGCATTGTGGGTTCAGAAGAAGTGGTGCAGGCCACTCATCGAAGAATGACCTGCAGGAGCTCCTCCAGGCCCCTCCCACTGATGAAGGATGAAGAAAGTTGCAGAGGCAGATGGTACCAGAGGTTGGAACTTCCCACAACCCGTTGGAAAGCCATAGGATGGAAGCACGTGGCCTGCAAAGCACCACCCAAGTCGGGCTCCCAACTATTTCAACTACAAGGCTTCTTCAGCATCGTCCTCTTTTGCCATGGTCGATGCTGACTACAAGTTCATGTACCCCATCGATGCTTTCAGGCAGCGGCTCATGTTCAGATGCCCAGGTATACAATGCCCAGTGACCTCAAGGAGGGCTGGAAGGCAACCTCATCATGGGGCTTCCCAGATCCCAGACCCCCTGCCCAACGACACGCCAAGATGTGCCCTACTTCCATCGTGGGCGATGACGCCTTCTCCCTCAGAACCTACCTCATGAAGGCCCTACACTTCCAGACTCCTCACCCGTGAAGGAGAGGATCTTCAACTACAGCTGTCCAGGCAAGGGTGGGTGGTGGGCAGAATGCCTTTGGGCATCCTGGCCAACAGGTTCCAGGTAGCTTTCTCACCACCATGCCAGCATCGCCCAATGACTGTGAGGAGCATCGTGGAAGGCTTGCTGCATCCTGCAACAATCTCCATGCGCACCCACTACCCGGTCTTGCAGAACAGGCTCGTTGACGTCCAATAAGGCAAATTGGGGACATGGAGGCTGGTGGAATGGAGGCAAGGGCGAAACCTGATAAGACACTCAGGATGTGCAAGGCCCCAACAGAGCCTCACATGAGAGGAAAAAGCAGCGCAACCTTCCTGAACACTGGTGCAACTCCCCAGCTGGAAGCAGTGGCAGTGGCAAGACAGGGATGATAGATCTTAAGGATTGCTTCCTTCAGCCTGTCTCATCACACGGATGAGATTAGGGACATGTATGTTGGGTGGGCCTACAATGAACAGCGGCATGTTAATAAAGAGTTGTGTTTTGTGTTTGACATGTGTGGATGATTATTACATTTATTATTGATAATAAAGGGCCATAGGTGTGGGCACCAGGGGAGGGGTGCGACCATCACAGTCCCACTAGCTTGCACTGGAGGCTTATCTATCCCACAGCGTTATTACCCATCCCACAGAGTATCCCTGCCCATCCCCACTGCTATCTTAACCCATCCCACAACATGCAAAGACTTAAAACCAATTTCTAAAAAGTTTCCACCAAGACTTTTATTAAAAAAGAAAGAACAAAGTGTGTGAATCAAAGATAAAACTTTTAGATTGAACAACAAGCTGTCCAAAATAAACTCTACAGGTAGTTAGCTACCCAGTCTCTGGCACTCTTATTGGTCACTCAGGAGGTGTGCCCAGTCTCTAGGGGTGAAGGGTCCAGGGTGGCTTGGAGGTGGGTGGTGCTGGAGTGCTGGTCTGAAGCACCACTGGGGTGCCTGGCCCCTGAGGGGACAACAGGTGACGGTGTGTGTTGAAAAAGCTCTTCAGACAGCTGGCTTCCAGACCCAATTTGATGCTGAGAGCGTCCTTCCTCCATGAAATGGGGTATCAAGCCCCCAGTACAGATGACAGATGCTACTGATGGCCGGCTTGGCTGGGGGTGGATGGAAGGAGTAGGTGTAGTGGGCGGACTGGTGTTTAGCTGGGTGATTGACTGGCATGTGGTGGCATCGGTGGTGTGGTGGCCATCACTGTCGTCTGGTGGTATCATTGGCATGGCTGGCATCGGTGCATCAGCTGGAACCAGTTGCAACGGTGTTTGCCCGATGACTCTGTGCCTTGGACTGCGGAAGGGCTGCTGCCTGTGCTGCTGGACCTTTCTGGGTAAGCCGTTAGCCCTGGTAGGTGAAGCGCTGGTGGGAAGCTTGGTATGGGAGGAACATCGACCTGGCGAGTGGTGAGGAAGCAGACCATGAGACATGCCTGGGAGCAGTTCCTCTAGGCTACTGAGGAAGGGAAGGTTGATGAAGCAAGACTCCGTGACTCCGAGTCCTTCACCACCTGGTACTGGGGACCTCCATGTCCCTCCAGGGCCATGGGTTGAACCATAGGTGAACGGAAGGGCTGCGGGTTGCGAGGATGAGCGCACGTCAAGATGTGGACCATGTAGAGAGAGGAGATCTATGCTGGATACCAGCATGTGATCCCTGATCTCCAGCAGGACAATGTGGCTCTAGCCCCTCCTGCTGTCTGGCGTGCTTCTAGACCATTTCTGGGAGGTGGACGCGGGGGATGAAGTGGATGCCATACGACATGGAAGTGCGACTGCGAAAAAAAAATGTCTCCTTTTCGTCACACACCACACCAGGATCCTTCCACACACTCCACCATGGTTCACAACCAGCTGTCCGCCGGCGTTTCCGCCGTGCGGCAACTCAACACAGAAACTATGGGCGTGAGAACAAGGGAGGAACGACTCTCGGCGCGGGAGAGACAGGGCTGGCCTCATCAGGCAGTCTGCCGGAAGAGAAGGGAGGGTTAAGACAGAGCGGAATCCCTCGGGCGCTCCCTTGGTGGCGCGATCTCACCCTCCAGGAAGCTGCACCTGCCATTGACGTAGGTCTCTCTGTCCGTCAGCTTGAACTGTGGACTGCCAGATTTCTTCAGGTGCAGCCTTCCCCTACCAGGTCTTGCATATGTTTCCACCAAGCCGAAAGGAGCACATCCGAAGGTTAACCCTACTCTCCACCCTTCTCTCTCCAAGCAGCCTGCTTCTCTTTAAGTGTCCACTGTACAGTCCGAGGTTGTCCCTTTCCACCACAGGATAGTCATTTCTCTCTCACCACTTCCAGCACCTTCATTCCTTGTGTTCCTCTCAATGAAGTATGCCCCTCTCCTGTTTCCCCGCATTATGCCTCTTCCTCCCTTGTGCCCAGGACCACATGCGGCCCTCATCAGAGGGGCTCCCAGTGGTATGGGGTGCTCCTCCAAACCACCAGCCACGCAGCAGCACCGCAGGATATCATCAATCATCATCATCGATATCATCATATCATCATCATCATCATCATCACCAGCAGAATCATAATCAAGCAGTCATCAATTCAAACAACATCATCATCAATCATCAGCAGCAGCGATCAGCAGGACCAGGATCGAATCAGCGGCAGGAGTAATCACCAGGAGCCCCAGCAGCCCCACCACGCAGCACCAGCAGCACCAGCAGACCAGGAGCACAAGCAGGACCAGGAGCACGAGCAGGAGCATGAGCAGGACGAGCAGGACCAGGAGCACGAGCAGTACGACCAAGTCCAGAGCACGAATCAGGCAAGCAAGTCCAGGAGGCACGAAGCAGGGATGAGCAGACCAGCAGCAGCTTCAGACAGAGTATGCAGCAAAGCACACCACCAGAGCAGCTTCAGCAGAATCTCCCAGCACCAGAAGCCGAGCCAGCAGCAGAAGCCCCAGCAGCAAGCAGAATCAGGGACTCCTGGGAGGGGGCCCTGTCCCTTCTTGGCCAGGATGGCGGCAGGTTGCATGAGACTTCACTTTCTTTCCCCATGGTTGTGGGTTGCTGGCTGCAGCAGGCGGCAGGGGCTGGCATGGCCAAGCGCTGAGCGAAGCTGGCACCAAGCTGGCAGGAAGCTGCCCACTGGCGAGGCAAGCCTTGGCAGGGCAGCAGCAGCAGGCAGGCAGCAGCAAGGCAGGCAGCAGCAAGGCTGGCAAGCAGGAGGCACAAGCGCTGGCAGGCAGCCAAAGGCTGGCAGGGAGGCTGGAAGGACGGCGGCAGCAAGGCTGGCAGGCAGGCAGACAGCAAGGCTGGCAAAGCAGGAGACAGCAAGGCTGGCAGGCAGGCAGACGCAAGGCTGTGAGGAGGCTGGCCAAGGAGCGTTGGAGGCAGGCTTGGCAGGAAGGGCTGGCAGCCAAGCTTGCAGGCAGGATGCAGGCAGGGCAGGCAAGCGATTCGATGTATTCCTGCAGCAGTCTTTCCCGTCCGAATGGCTGGCCACGTTGCGAGCTGCTTCCCTTTAATTATCCACGTGGCCTTTTGCGCCAATGCATTTTACCCCTCTGCATGCGCAATTAATGCCAGGCATCATGTTCGGCCGTTCTACTGTGCTACCGCTAGGCTTCCGCTCTGCACCAGCTTCATTCCACTGTGCAATCCGCTGTGCAATCCGCTTCAATCCGTTCCGCGTCCGCTTTGCTGGGCCCCCGAAGCCCTTCGGATGTGCCATTCCGCTCCCTATTCCACTTCCATCCCCTGCGGCTTCTGTGTCCGCATTCCACTTTCCATCCCGCCCTTGCATCCTCCCCGCATCTGTTAGTCCGCTCCGGTATTTTGCAAATTTTTGCCCCTTTTGAGAGCGGATAACAACGGATGGAACATTTTACTCGTCCGTTGTGTCCGTTTTGCATCTGTTGGGCAGTGTGACACGGCCTTAAGCTCTTTGAAGGAAGGACAGAATCAGTTGGAAATCTATAACTTTTTTTTTAATATGAAGTACATTTCGTCTCAGCACAAATAGAATCTGAAGACCTAGGCACCTGGGCTTATCTGGGAAAATACATTAAATATGACAGAAGTTGAATTTGCCTGAATAAAGAAATAACTTTCCAAACTATTGTCTCTTCCTACAAGTGTTAAATTAGTTTGTAATTTTTCACAAGCTAACATTTAAAGTAATGATAAATCTCAATATTAATCATTGTTAATAATGTAAATGTATTTCCAAGAAAGTAGTGATTTTGCAGTTGTCTTATTAACAGTTGAAGATACTCCAGACAGAATAGCCTTAGATGACATATGGACTTGGAATAGCAGAACTTACCTTGAAAACTTCTATTGAAGGAGTACTGACTTATTTTGGCAAAAGGAAACACTTGAAGTAGAACAGTTACTTATATGCCAAAGCAATTTAGAGGTAAGAGTATAGTAAAATAGTATCACCATCCAGTTACAAAATTAATTAGAATGTTATTTTTGCAACTAAACTAAAGCTTCTGACAGCACATTTTTAATCTACAGTAACAAGAAAAACATTTTCCCCATCACTACCTGTCAAGCCCAGTGCAGCTGGGCATGATCAAGGAAAAGAGGACAACAGAGTCTAGTACACTAATGCTAATCTTGGGAAATATAGACTCCTAAACCTGCAAGAGGAATTTCCAACACTCATTCATTGTGAGTTATTTATGAGAGGGTCTTTTTGAGTGCTTTGAAATGCTTATTCTCAGGTTTCTTGCCATATGGGCTTAGTTACCATTTGTAAGATAAAGCTATCCTTTGTCTCTTGATTATTTATGTCTACTTTCCCAGCCTTCCCCAATTTCTCACACCACATTATTATTATTCCAAATCAAACCCTGTAAGCTAAGAATGCTTTGGGTAGGACCAGAAATAATATGTTTCTCTCTTTGGCTCTAACTTTGTTGTTCCTAACTACATCAAAAACATGGCCTAGCAACAGTTCTTAGCTGTTCTGATTTGAAAGTACTGTTTTCTCTCTTATACCAACATGATATTTTGCAATGGGTAGGTTTAGTTTTTTTCATTGGCCAAATAGTTGCTGTGACAGTGAAATATTAAGACTTGCCCAGCTCATATTGGTTAGCTAAATCTTCTGGAAGTGCATTCTCTCTCGTCTAATTACCATGTACCAAACATCAGGGCTGCCTTGGCTCAGCCTTCAGAAGAGATGGCTGCTGGATTCTGCAAATATCTGCCTTCATAAGGACTCACCAACATTTTCCATATGATTTATGACATCATATACATATTCTTCAAAAATATAAATTTAGTACTCTTTTGAAAAAGCAACAGAACAATTTTTTCAACAGGGGTGAGTGCTCTTCTGAAAGAATACTACTTCTCTGCATAAAAAAATTAACCATGAAAGAGTGTCAGATGCTGTCAGCTGTACAGTGTTTGTTCAGTCATCATTTGGTACATTATGCACTTTTCTTTGCTTTTGAAAAAAGGAGGATATATGTGCATAATTATTATTTCTGTTGTTGCTGCCATCTCTCAGATCTTGGACAAGCATTCTACAACTGCACTTGTGAGATCAGTCTCATGCAGTTACAAAAATATTCAGGGGTGGGATTCTACCAGTTCGCACCTATTCGCTAGAACCGGTTGTTAACATTCTAAGCAGTTGTTGTTAGCAGAAATACTGGCGCTAATCCTATACGCAAGGCAGGAAGGAAAACATTCTGGTGTTTGGCTAGCAGAAATCTGCTCTCCATTAAACTCTAATTTAGCATTCTTGGCAGGACTTGAAACTTCTGGTTTCAGGAACGTCTCTGGAGTTTTTTCCCCTCCTTTGCTAGTACTTGCTTGTGTGGAGTGACCATTCAGTTAGCAATGGCACTGAAAAAAGTGACTTAGACCATATTTACACTTACGACTGCTGGCAGCATCCCACAGTTTGACAGGCCAGCATAACAATATATACAACATGTACATATACATAATAGCCATATACATATACATATACATATACATATACATATAGCATATACATATACATATGTAGGTCCCTAGGTGTGTTCGGGTTCTTTTTCCCGTGTAAGATTAAGAGTATCTTGGTGACGTTTCGGTGAGGTTCCACTTGTCATCTCAGGCTGGTGTTTTTGGCTTCGTGCCAGTGCAAGCAATGTGTGATCGGAGCTGCATCTCTCTATAAAATACTGTGCTGGGGGCTGGTTGCTGAAGCTGGTGAGGCTGCAGCTACTGCCTCTTGATTAGTTGATGGAGTTGATATTGGTATAAATGGGCCTTGTGAGTTTTGTTGTGGAGATATCCTGGATGCTTGTGGCTGTAATCTCCTGGGGTCGTTTGTTTTTGTAGTGATCTTTTCCATTAGCCTCACATGTTTTAATGTTTGGGTAATGGTTGTTTGATGGGCTTGCAAGTTCTTTGTTGTGGTATCTTGGTCGCGGATGGCTTGGGCCTGGGTCTGATGAGGAGGGTTCCAGCGAATAGGTGTGAACACTACCACCATCACCTCATCAGACCCTGGCCCAGCCCATCCTATAAATGAAGGACAAACCACCATCCAGAAAAAACAGACACGGTTGCTTCACCAGCTGTCGCCACCCCTGACCCAAAAACCAACAAGCTGACACATGCCAAGAGCATAGACCCAGACCCAAAATTCGAAGCCAGACTAAAACCCAGAATGCTACATCAGCAGGCTCAGGATATCACATCAAGAAAACTCAGAAATAACACCACACAGAATTCAGAAGTTGCAACACAGCAAATGACCCAGGAATATAACAGCAACAAGACGCAAGGATACCACAGCAATAAATTCTCACCATCGTTATTCACACAACCCATGTACCCAAGCCATTACTACACAGGAGGCTAATGGAAAGAGATCAAAACACAAATGAACCGAGGAGAAATTACAACGGCAGGACCCATGCTGAGCAACAGCTTCACATGTACAAACTCATACCCCTCTTGGAAATGATCAGAAGATCTACATGTGGAACAAAAAGAATCTGCTTGTAAGTTTCAATGTGGTTTCATTATTCAATCAAGTCCTGATAAAAGAGACTCTCAAAATCATCAAAAATTACTGCCCAAAATACCTCATGAACTAACACCCAGAACACTGCCTAACCAAAACACATATTTCATATACAAAGGACAAAGATACAAGCAAATTGAAAGGAGCCCCTGTGGGATACCACTGCCACATCCCGCGTCATTGGCAAGCCTGCTGATGGAGAATTCGAATCCAGAGCCCTAAGCCAATGCGATCCCCACAAACCCAAACTATGTTAAGATACATCGATGACACAATTTGTGATTTGGCCCCATGGAAAAAGAAACCGAAACATTTCCTAACACACTAAACAGGACACCACGCAAAATCAAAATTCACCATGAAACAGAAACCAAACAAACAACTACCATTCTAAGATGTAGGCTAATCTTACAAAAAAAACAGAATGGCACATTAGGAACACACCATATATCATGAAGAAACACACACCAACCGCTACCCACTCCCAATCCCACCACCACCAGCAGCAGATAAACTCCGTGGGCCAAGAACACTAATTGCCAGAACCAAGCACCTTGGCAGACAAGACACACATGAAGACTTGAATTATGCACGCTGACTAAAGTACTGACAGCCAATGGCTTCCACAAAAGCAAAATCAACCAGCCTTGATCCACAAGAATATACTGAGGCAAAAAATGGAGACCTAGAAGATGAACAGACCTATGGAACAGCTGTCTGCCTACATAAGAGGTACTAAACAGATAAAATCAGTAAGATTACTACAGCGGCATCACATCAAGACTGCCTTCAGACAGACAGAAAAATAATAGGCCCATCCCCGGAAAGAAACTCCAAAGATAAAATTGGACCTGGAAAACCAAGGCATATGATGAAATCCCCTGTGCATCATGCCCTGCCACAATACATTAGCACAGACCAATAAAAGTAATAAGTACCTGCCTGGATGAACAAAAAAATGCAGGAGAAAAAAATGCTGGAACAACACTTCCTCACTAAGTTCTCAACACATGAAAACCACAGGTCATAAGGATCGACTTCAATGGCACCAAAAACCTGCTGCCATATAGAAAACCCCAGCCACAGAATCATCAGAGAAGCCTCGGATTGAAAAAAGACGCTGAAAAGCATGAGAATAGAAGAGATAACTCCACCAGAGTGTTAATATTATCTGGAAGCGCTGCACTCTCAAACAAAAAAGTAATCAAACACCACAAGTCAGGCCTAACACTTGGGCACAAACGACTTCCACCCCTGATACCTTCCGCAGCTCAAACACACCCCAACCGGCACCCATAATGAAACCTAGCTTCCAATAAATTAATAGCCATCCATTTACTCAGAGCCAAGTAAAAGCCTCCAATACAGGAAACCACAACCGTGTTCTGTTAGTTCATGAGGTGTTTTAGGCTGGTTGTATTTATTTTTGATGATTTCAAGAGTTTCTTTTGTTTGGGACTTGAGTGAATAGTGAAACCACATCATAAAACTTAAGCCAAGGCAGTCTTCTTGTTCCCACATGTAGATCTTTGATCATTTCTAAGAGTGGTATGAGTTTTGTTAGCATATGAAGCTGCAAGTTTCAGCATGGGGCTGTAGTTGTTTGGCTAAGGTGTTTAGCTAGGTATTTGTAGTGGTGCTCCCTTTGGGAAGCTGACTATGGGTTCTGAGAACGTATGCCTTCTTTGTGTATTTTTTGGGAGGGCGTATAGTTTTGGGGTATCTCTGGAAGATTTTTCTCTTGGATGAATCGTCTGTTGGATTTCTTTTGCTTATGTGTCTGGTTATAATTTTCTTCTTGGTTAATTTTTCCAAGATATTGGTTGGGTCTGTATTTATAGGTTTGTATGTGGAGTTTTGGGAGTAGGTCTGTCAATTTTGCTTTCGTAGTCTTTTCTATCCATTATCTACTGTGGCAATTCCGCTTTATCTGCTGGGGAGTATGATTATGCTGTTATCATTTTTCGGGGGTTTGTAAGTGCTTTGGAATTCTTCTTTGTGCAAGTTATTTTTCGGTGGTTTTGGGCTTGTGCATCAGGATGTTAGTAATCTGGTGTCTTATTTTGTCAAGCTCATCTGTAATTTAATTTAGTTAGGCTCGAATTCTACTGGGCACATATATGGATTCTGTGAGATTTTTTTGGGTGCTATGGCATAATTGAATCTTTTTGTTAGGACATCTGTTTCTGTTTTGGTGAGTTTCTGTTGAGAAACGTTATGTACTAATTGTTTCAGGTGTTGTTGTGAGTTGTTGGGGGCTTTCTTTTCATGTTCTAATTTCTATTAGTTTTCTTCAAGAGTTTTTCATTTTTGTAAAGTGGTTTCAGTTTCAGCTCTCGAACAAGTTGTAAGTTGGTTTTATCTTAATCCCAAAGTAGAGGGTGGTATTTTGGCTGCTCATTCCAGGGTAGTGCTAGCCAAACTTTTGTTTAACTGATCCAATTGGAAAATCTGCTTTACTGGTGAGGCTCGTTCCTGAGTAGAGCCATTTCAGTTCTTTCAGAATACGTTTAGTAAGGCTGCTGTGGGCTGTGATGAAATGTTAATTTGAAGGCAGGTGGTGTTGCACAAGAAAATACATCATATGTGCAGTAGAATCCAGCCTAACTAAAAATTAAATAGCAGATGAAGCTGACAAATTAAGACACCAGGTTACCAAATCCTTATGACATCCTATGCACAAGCAAACCACCCAAAAGCAACTTGCACAAAGAAGAATTCAAAGTGCTACAAACCCTGAAAAATACACATATATATATTGTAGGGGACGTGCATAAGCGCACCAACGTGCCTACGTCCCTGTCTTTTTGTTTCTTTTTTATTTTTCTTATACGTATCTATTTAATGTATTCATAACTATGTTTATACTTATACCTGTTAACTTATAATCACATGACAAAATAAAATAAATAAATAAATAAAAACAGTTTTTGTAGCTTTCTATGAAATACTCAGCAATCAGTGTTACCCTTGATTGGAGGTTGCTTGCTTACATTATGCTGATTATGGCAACATTAGATGCCATGATGATGATCGTTGTTATATGTAGGCCAACCACAACTGCGTGAATCTAGAAGGCTATTGTAGTCTTCCCCATGAGTCCACTGGCTTCTTCCAGATATCACCATCCATAAAGTCAGGAGCAGATTTCTTAGTTACTTGCTGCCAGCATTATCCTTGTAGCACTAGTCAGAGAAAAAAACTTACCACCTGTAGTTATCAATTGGTCTCTCCCATTTCAACATATGTCTCTGTAGTTTCTGTCCCTCCCCCCAGCTCAATGGATTATTTTGAGCATCTTTTTAGTTCTCCTTCACAGGAATGCTATACCTGTGTTCAGAAATAGCCTTACTGACAAGTTACATGTCTGCAGGATGGATTGCGAAGAGCATCAGGAAAATGCTGCCCTACTTTTAACTGCATGTCCTCTTAGTACCTGTCACCAGCTAGATATGTAAGTTGCCAGATGGTTAAACCTGCCATTTTAAAAATTTGTCCAAACCTCAACCATTCCATGTTAAGAAAAATGATTGATGGTTGTTTTCGCAGCAGTATGTGAACCTTGGTGGGAGGGGAAATGAAGCCAGAGGAATCCACCAATCTCTGTTCTAAACTTTGCCCACAATAAATAAGTAAGGACAGCACCATTCACTGGCCTCATTACTATGACAAATGGGGATTGGCAATAGGGACAGTACAATTTATTATAGTTTTTTTTCCAGCTCACTCAAGGATTGGTTCATAACTTTTTAACTCTGCTGTGTGTATGTGAAAGACTACAAGTTCTAGTAGGTAAGCAAACTGAAGTTTAGCATGTGCTCAAATTAGTATTCTGTACTTTCAAAATGTACCAACCCATTCTGATACTTGCCTGTAATTCCAGTTTATCAACCTCAGAGTCCTGGAAAATAGAGGTGGTATTCAACAGGTTCTCACCAGTTCTGGAGAACCAATAGCAGAAATTCTGAGTAGTTCGGAGAATCAGAAAATACCACCTCTGACTGCCCCTGCCCCCATCTGTTCTTTGTCTCCTGAGTCCCAGTGATCGGCTAGGCCTTCTTTTGTTGCCCTGCACAGGAAAATGGAGCTGGAAAGCAAGTTAGTGGGGTGGGGAAGGAATGGGATTTTTTTTAGATTAACAGAGTTGGAAGGGACCTTGTAGGTCATCTGGTCAAACCCCTCACCCAAGCAGGACACTCTACACCATTTCTGACAAATGATAGTCCAATCTCTTCTTGAAAGTCTCAAGTGATGAAGCTCACCCAACTTCCGAAGGCAAACTGTTCCATTGGTTATCAAAAAAGTTCTCCTAATTTCCTTATCTCACTGTCAAAAAAGTTCTCCTTATTTCCAGGTTAAATGGGGGGTTTAAGAATGGGGATTTTGCAGTAACCTTCCCCAGGAGTGGTGTAGGAATGGAGATTGTATAGTATCCTTCCCCTGCCATGCCCATCAAATCATACCATGCCCACCAAGCCATGCCCACAGAACTGGTCATAATTTTTTTTTAATCCCACCACTGCTAGAAAAGATAAGAATTGGAAAGCTTGAAACTTGCTTGTCTTTATAACATGGTACATAGTATCTTTCATACAGTCATTCGTTTCTTACGAGCATATATGGTGGGGTTCTATAAAACACAGTGGGAAACTTTGATCATGCAGCTATTGTTGGATTAAAACAAATTTATCATAGCACTAGTCATACTGGCTGGGGCTCCTAGCTGCAATGATGCAGAAATTTCTGAAGACTCTCAGCTCATAGAAAGCTGCTTTAGAAAATTCAAATATGTCATGAAGTTGCACAAATGTGATACTAACAAATATATGAGCAGCAAAATGAAATACTTGTTTGGTTTATTTTTTATTAATTAATTAATTAATTGGATTTATTTGACATCATAGGATTATAGTGGTTTGCAACATTCAGAATTGTAATAGGAACCACTGTTGCAGCAGCAATAATATTGTTCTAAATTGATTTTAAAAAGCAGGGATGTAACTACTATTGCTTTGCTGTTATAAAATGGAGGACTGCATTGACTTTTAAAATCCTTTGTTTGCTTTTCCCACAAGGGAAAACTTACATTCTCTCTCTCCCTCTCTCCATTGTTCAAATATAGTTAAAATTCACTCCCCTTTCTGTAATAACTTTCTTTGGAGTAGTTGATAATCAGTTTTTCTTTATGATACCGAGCAGAGGCTTACAGTTTAAGCGTACTTGAGTTGCAGAAGAAATGACTGCATGAGCAGCAGAAAGAGGATTGAAAATAAGACTTTCAGTCAGCATGGACTGAGGAAACTTGTTTTTGGATATGGTTTGAATCAAATAATTAACATACAAAGGTAAAAGGACAGCTAAAATGCACATTTATTTAACTGATCTGGAAGGAAATAGAGGAAGCGAGAACTTAAACACTTTATTTTTCAAGACAGATAAAATGTGAAAGTTCAGAAGCAAACACGAGGCCACCAGGAAGGTTTTTCACTGGATAATTTAATAGGCATCTGATTGTTTATAGAATTACTGAGTAAGCCATATTGAATTGACATCTCTGGAGAAATGATTCTACCTCTCTGGGGACAACTTTTGGAACAAAATGTTCCATAAGTTGCCAAAAATTTACAGAGTTCCTGCTTTTAACTGATCCAACTATTTTTTCCAATGGTAAGTTTGACCCTTGTTTTTTTTTTTTTTTTAAACTGTACCTCTCAGATGATATTCTTGGCATTTTGTGTACATTTCATCTAATTTGATGTTAGCATATAATTAACATTTAATTGAAGCAAGGATTTATATTTATGCTGTAATGGCCCAGGAAGCAGATGGTGAGTCTAAATTTGAAGAGGCTGCTCCAGAAGAACTTGTGGAATGTCAGCTTCAGAGAACACAAAGCCAAGAATCACCTGGGGATAATCCAACACAAGTACCTGAACAGCTGGAGGAGTCAGATGATGATGATGATGATTTCGACATCAGGCTTTCCAGCCCTACCCTGGCAAGTAGAGCAAATTGAAGAGCAAAGACATTTTATGAGGCTTCTTGTCCTTCAAGGGAGTAATCACTTAATTAAAGGCAGATAGCTGAAGCCTGATTTAAGGGGCAGCATTGATCCCTTGATAGTCCCTCATTGGAGTCAACCAACTGATCTCTGGCATTTGAAGATGTTAATGTGGATTCTTCTTGTGAAATTCTGGACTGCTGACAGCCCTGACCTGGATCTTGGAATTCTGAGCTGAATTTTGGCTATTCTTTTGTGTGCTCCTATGGAAAGTGAAACCATTCAGGCAAGTTTCTTTCAAAATTCTGTTTTGGTTTGCATTTCTTATTTGCTGTTATCTCTTTGACCTGGAGTAAACTGCTAATTTCCACGGCAACCTTGTGAGTATGTAATTGAAACCAGAAGCAGGACATATGTTGATTCTGATATTCTTAATAAAAATTCAACCATCACAAATCCTGAATGATTAATTGGATTTATTTGACACCAAAGATTTATACAATAAGAAATTGTATTCTGAATGATTCACAATGTTTCATCTACGCCTTTTCTTTGAAAAATGGTTTGTTGAAACTGAAGAGTTCAATGAGCATTTGAAAAACTGGTTGGTAAATCTTTCCAATTTTCTGGACCATCTAACTGAATTATCTCTATCAAGTGATATTTCATCTTCATAAATATGCTCTAGAAGACTAGCTTCATAGCTTCAGTTCTCATTGCAAGGGATTACTGTCAAGGAGATCAGTTTTAAATTGGTAATCTGTTGGATAAATGTGGGGTATGATCAAATAATAATACCATTGCCTCTTCCATCCAAGTGAGTGAATTTTTTATTTAAAATCACACTCAACATACTCATTTTGAAAAAAAAATCACTTGGGTCACCTGTCTCTGCCTGAGATTATGTTTTCTTAAATGAAAGAATCAAGGAAAGTATGGATGGTTGGGTATAAAGCATGGTTTTAAAATGGAAAATAATAGTTTACTGTTAGATCTCAGTCAGGTACTGAATACAAGGACTCAGTCTGAACTGGTAAACATAAATAGTAGGTTCAGGAATAAGCAAATATGACCGAGCAGCTGTCATTGTTTTGATTCATTAATTTATATAGAGAGAAATGTACAATATATTCATTGTCAAAAAGGAGCAATAACTTACTTTCAGATTGATGGTCATTTCCAGATGGTCACACATTTTGTTGAATTATATTTGATGCAATTTAGAACAAATTAACATTCTGGCTCCTTCAGGTGATTCTTCACTCTTTGGGTTAAATATGGCTTGTAATGCATAAGAATGACCAAGAAGCTCCAGTAACTCCCTTTTCTGAATTTCTTTTGAAACAATATTTCCATTTTATTTACTAAGCAGGTAGAGGAAAGGTCACATCTTTGGAACAAAAGCCATATATGTTCCAGAACCTTCAGGAGATATCCTTCTTGAGATATTTCAGGCCATAACAAATAAGGAAAGGAGCTGCTGAATCAGTGGATCATTGGCTAAGTCATTGGGCCTAGTTCCATGCTGCTTGATCTCCTCCTGCGATGTCTGAAGAGGGATAGGCCCAAAATTTGAATCTCCTTGATGTTGGTCTCAGTTAAGAACTATTTTTGTATTGCCAGCAGTGGGTAGCTGGTTAATTCCAGTAAATTCATAATTTTCTGACAATTGCACACTAGAAGAAGGAAATTGAAGTAGAAGTAGATTAGCAGTAGACCAAGTGTCAGGTTCTATCACATGACCGAAAGAAAGCACAACAGGATTTGATGTAAGCAGTTTATCTTCCTCTGGAGTGTGCCAGCATGTAACTGACCAGCTGCTAGACAATGCAGGCTTAAAGAGATTACAGTCAGGACTAATCACTTAGCCTGCCCCATCACCTTTATACACCCGATGTGCCCTGCCCCAATTATCCCTGCATGCCCTGACCGGCAGGCACATGCTCAGTATTCTCGAGAGGAGCTTGCCCCCAGCTGTCGGTCCTATGTGCGTGCCCTGTGGTCACCCTGATAACCGCCAGTATGCCTCCCAATCAGCTGTTTCACGGCGACTTTGGTATTTTCCTCTCAGCTCTTCTGCCATCGCTTGAGTTACACCTGCAGGCTTGCAGCAGCTAAATGATTGGGAGTCACAGGGCTTCATAGCAATGTCCACGGCCAGCAGCTTGCATGATCAGGAGTCATAGGGTTTTGTAGCAACATTCATGGATGGCCCACCCCCCGAATGGCAGCCCACGGATGATGTTGGGCTGACACCAGGGACACACTTGATTCTATTGGAGCCCTGGAAATAATTCTGACATCTGATAAAGAAATCTAAGGTAATAGAATCTCTTTCATTGCTTAATGATTGTGAGCTGTGGACTAACAGAGCTTTAAGAAGATTGACATATGCATAATGCCCAGTCAAGTCTTGTTTAAAACTTTTAGATTTTAAAGGATGAATTGGGATTATTATACCTGAGATAATTGATCTCTAACCTAAATGCTTTGTGTAAATAAAAACAATCTTTAAAAACTTCTCTTCCGGTACAGCTTTAGAAAAGAGTTTAAAACAAGGCTTCATTTTTTTTCTTTCAAGAGTTACCTTTTTAAATTTGATGTGATTTTCTTTGTAGGTACATTGAAATTATGCCTACTCTTCCTTTCTGATATTGGTGGTCCAGTACCAGCATGTTAAATAAATGAATTGATTAAATTTGAAATAAATCTGAAAACCTCATTTTTAGCAGTGTTCAAGTTAACGAGACTTATTTTCAAGTTCTTGAGTGTGTTACCAATGATTTTCTGTGCTTGGAAGCTGAAATAGTCTTATCTGAAGCTTATCCTGTCCTCAGGTGCTTTGGAGAATAGGTTAACCCTCTTCTCTATGACAAGCCTTCAAATACGGAAGACTGCTATCATGTCATCCCTAGTCGTCCTCATTGTTAGATACCCAGTTCTTCTAACCCTTCATTATATGTTTTAGCCTCCAGTCCCCTCATCATCTTCTCTGCATTCACCATTTTCTCTGCATCTCCCTAATCATGTTCTCTGTACTCTTTCTAGATTAGGGATGTTAAACTGGATTTCTTTGAAGGCCAGATCTGCATTGTAGTTCTCTGCAGTCTGGCCGGGTGGGGGGAGGCAGGGTGGACACCTCTTGTAGCATTCTGCTGGTCAACAAAGGGCTGCATGAAGGCCCTGTGTGGCCATTTTTTGCCTTCTGCACTGCCCATGGCAGAATGCTGCTGGAGGCAAAAAATGGGCTGCATGGGGTCTCCATGTGGCCCATTGTTGTCTGGCAGAGTGCTGCAAAAGGCCATGGAGGCTGAAAATGGACTATGTTTTGGCTGGCAGAACCACCGCAGGCTGGTACTTTGATATTTGAAATTGCAGGCCAGCCCTACGGGCCAGATTTAAGTACCCCTTGAATTTGACATCCCTGTTCTAGAATTTCAACATCTTTTTTGTATTGCGGTGATCAAAATTGGATGCAGTATTCCAAGTCTTGTCTTAAGCCCATGTCACACTGCACCA
>BHFT01011457.1:0-17664 GCA_004320025.1 Laticauda laticaudata
TTCAAATCATACAAGTCATACAGATCATGTTAATCATATAAATCAAACTTATATTTCAATACCAGCCTATTTTGTTACCTTTAAAGTTTATACACCTCACTCAAAGATTTCCTTTTCTTTTCTCTCCGATCTCACCATCTTAATCCAAACTGTTTTCCACTCTCCTCTTCCGCTTTGTCTTTCTACTACTCCCTCCAAGTCTCTCTCTTTATGACTCCACTCGTATCTTCTCCATTTCTTTCCAATCCTCTTTCATCATCTATTTCAGCCCATTCTCTGCCAAATTTTCTTCTTCTCCACTCCCATTAATGTCCTGCCATCTCCTTCCGCTTGAAAATTGCTCAGTCACTCCTTTTTCCATGTCTCACCTTTCTCATCTCCATTGTCCTGACTTTCCTTCTGATCCTTTCAACATCTCTCCACTTCCACTTCACCTTCTCCTTCCTTCCAAGGCTTTCTTTTCTTTCCTTCATATCGCTCTCACGTCCTGATCATATTTCACTTTCTCTTTCTCCACTTGCCACATTGGTCTCGTAATCACCCTCCATCCAAGAAGCAGAGAGAAGTCAATCGTCTCTCCCTTATCACCTTCTTTTCACCACCTCCTCTTCTGGCTTCCCTGGATTTTCTTCTTCTTCCACCAGTTCTTGTCTTATTTCAATCTCCATCTTTCAGCTTCCTAGAATGATTCACTTCCAACTTATACTTCCTCTCCTTCAGTCTCTTTCCATTTGTAAAAAGTGCTGAATCACAGCTCTTTCTTACTGTCTCACTGCCTCTACTATGGGGTTATCCCCCCTCACCAGAGCTTTTTTCCTTGAAAACAAGTTCAAACTTACTTTTAGCAAATCATCACAGTTGCAACTTTGGGATTTTAACTTCAATGACACTTTCTGTTGATAAATCTTCTCACTTCCTCCTCATTCACAGTTCAGCCATGGCCTTGGGTCTGCCATAGTAAAATGACAGACACTTTCACTTCGGGTTTTCAGGGGTTTCCCTTCTTGCCGGTTGGCGATCGCATTTCACCTCGCTGTCTTCTGGGATTCCCCTCTTCTCCACTTGGCTCTCCATGCTCCTCATGCCCCGATAGGTCCCCAAAAGTGAAAAAACAGGATCCAGAGATGGCGACTGCTCTCCCTTCACCCTTTCACCAAGGTATCACTGCCAGAAGTCCGACAAATGGATGGTTTTTAACAATGCTCTAAGCCAGGGGTGTCAAACTCAAGGCCTGGGGTCCGGATCCAGCTCATAACATGGTCGGATCAGGCCCACACATCTGTCCTAGAAATTGTAAGGGGCCAGCCAGCATCACTTTGGACCATTCTGGCATGCATGCTTGCGCACAGGTGAGTGCACATGTGCACAGGCCTGCCCCATATCATCCCAGTGTGTGTATGTGCGCACAGGTGGGCCAGCATAGCCTTGTCCATCACTCACCCCTCCAACACCACCTCTTCCTCAGGGGGACACAGCCACTGCCACTGTCACTGCGCCAGCCCTCAACCTGGATGGGAGAGGATGAGATGGACATGATGCTGCCACTGGTGAGCCCTGATGCTGTGGCTGGAGGGGCTGTGCTTGGCCAGGCCAGAGAACATGAGGTAGGCAGGCTTCAGGGGGGCTGTGCACTCTCCCCTTCCTCTGCTCTTCCTTTCCCATCAGCTTGCCTGCAGCAGCATCTGTCCAGTTCCTGTGTGACACCTGCCACCTTGTCAATCACAGCGGTGCACAGAGGTAATGCAGGGAGGGCTCATCGTCTATGTCCCCACCAGGCAAGGAGGGCTTCTATTTTGTATGAAGGCAATGTTCTGTCTTGCATCCTCCTCCGCATCTCCGTTCTGACTTGAGAGTTGCAGGTAAATTCCCCTCTTGACTGGCATTCCCAGAAAGCATGGCTCAGCCATATCAAGCACTGTTGCAGAAGGCCTGGGAGGGCAAAGATGAGGTGAAAGGAGCTGCCAATGGAAGCTCCGGGCCCCGTATTCCTTGCCCTCTGGTGCTGCATAGATCCTGCTCCCAGCAACCCTGTGAGGCAGGCTAACTCCTAGTGACAGGTCCTGCCCACCAATTCTTTTCCATGGAGACCTTCCCCTACAAACCTGGAGGTGGTGACACAGGGGGAGGCAGTGGACACTTTACCTAGCGAGCTTTCACCACTCTATATAGAGGTGCCCATGCAAAGTGTTGCTGGGGACACTTTGACCCCAGGAACAAGCTGGACACATCCCTGGGCCATGCCCTCCTCTCTGGGCCCCAGAGTACAACTACAATGTGATCCGTCCCTCAGTGAAATCGAGTTTGACACCCCTGCTCTAAGTCATAAAGCCTGGGCTACAAAACTCAATAGAACGTGCCAAGTGAATGCGAGACAAAATTCCTTCAGAGCACATAGCTATAAAAAAAGGCTTTTTAAGGGAAAAGGGTATAGCCACCACTGCTACATTATTTTAACAACATCCTTCAATAGTAGAGTGGGACTCCCTGTCTGTTAGCATAATAATTTCAGAAAAGACAAGCTTTGATATTGCAAGAAAAGCCAGCAAACATAGGTTGAGTTTGAAAATTGGCCAAATTAGCTAGAGGCTGCAGTGAAAACAATTCAGGAAAAAAACAAAAACCCAATTGCATCCCTCAGGGAGAAGCATTGAGCAGTGGCTCAGAATGCTGCTGACTGCTCCATTCTTAAACCAGCTTTCTCCCTTCCTCCTAGCCACATGACCTCTGGTGCTGCTATTGATAAGATGTTGGAAGAATTCTAGAAGCCAGTTTTGAGGACTTTCCCCACTTAATATTAAAGTTGTAAATAGTCAAAACAATCCCATCTGTCCAATTAGTGGTGCACAGAATGCATATCACCCAGAGTCACCTTATCTGTAAGATGGGGGGTATATAAATTTAATCAGTAAATAAATACGACTTACAGGAATAAAAAGAGAAATAAAAGAAAAACAAAGAGATGAATTCCAAAACTCAGTTGTGAGCAATGCCTTTAGATTAAAATACCCCCTTAAAAATAGCAATTGTGCATTACAATTCAAGAGTGTGGTGTACATTTTATTGTTCTGGGCTTTGACCATATGAAGAAATATTTTAAGTTAAATCGTTTGTCAAAATTTACCCTAATTTCCTGAATTTTAGATATACTTTAAAAAGCAATTTATTAGCAGTTTTTCTCTTGAAGTCTTGTGATATATTTATGTACAAATTTTATATTTTTTATCAATTTTGTTTATCATGTAAAATCAAAATACATTCAGCACATTGGCAACCAAGCAATTTGGTTAATTAGAATGCCTATTAAAGTATCTTCCAGATTCAATTCTAGATAAGATACTGCTTGTCTTCTATAAAGTAGATCAGTGGTTTTCAACCTGTGGTCCAAAGACACCAGGGGGACCATGATGTCATCACAGGGGTCTGCAAAGGCTTGAAGAAATGTTACTTCAACCTTAAGTCCTGGTAGTCTGTGGCCATGGTCTGTTGCCACAAAAGGTATTTAAAGGGGATCCATGGTGAAGAAAAGGTTGAGAACCATTGAAGTAGGTGATTTGTTCTTTCAAATGTCAGTATTTATAGAGGGAAAGAAAAGAAATATAAACAGTTCATTGCTTGATGTCATTCCCTGACAAACTTTATTTGGGCCTGATTAATTTTTGGTTCATTAAAACAGAAGGGAACTCTGGCCCTGGGATCCTTATGGATTTGATTTTTATCCCACTTTTGTAATTTTATAAGTAAGTTAAGATAGCAAACTTAGATAATGTTCCAGCCTCCTATTTTTCTCACATCAACCATCCTGTGAGGTGAGTTTGGCTAAAGGAAACAGTGACTAGTCCAAAGTCATCCAATTGACTTTCATGCCTAAGACAGGGCTAGAATTCACAGTCCCTTGGTTTCTAAGCCAGTACCTTCACCCAGGGGTCCCCAACCCCCAGTCTGTGGACAGGCACCAGATCACAGCATGCCAGAAACCAGGTTATGCAAGCAAAGCCGCTTCTGCTGGATGCAGGCAGCATACAGAAACCAGGCCCCCTTTGGTGCACAAAAAATCCTCTCCATGGAACCGGTCCCTGATGTCCAAAAGATTGGGGGCCGCTGCCTTAACCAATACATCAAACTGGTTGGGGGGAAAAATCCTCCAAAATCACCTGAACAAGTTCATGAAGTCATCAGCAGTTGATGTTAATTAGTGGGGCAGGGAGTATCTTTCATCACAAACTAACTCATGTTTTCTTTTCTTGTTTGTATGGGAACCTTTGTAGTTTCATAGGTCTCCAGGTTCTCTACCTATCCCTGGGTACAAAGGTGAAAAATGTTTATCTTAGGAGAAACAAAGGGCAGAACATGCTTGGCTCACTGCCAGTATACACCACTTGCTACTTCCTGAGCACTGAAATGGATGATATTATCTTTCCCGCTACTCCTTGCAAATATATCCCATGCCCATGTTTTCCAATTTATGATTTGCATACAAGTGTACCCTTCCTTCCTTCTAGTTCTAGAACATAATTCAAACATAAACATGTTAATTTAGGTATTTAATATATGCATTTTTTCTAATTGTTGTCGATAAAGAAGTATGAAGTCTTGACACAAATGTGTTCTTCAGCTATATATAATTTTCTTTGCTTATAGTGGATTATTGTCTAAATCAATTATTTTATAATTAACACATGTAAGCAAATTACTAATCTTAATCTGTTCAATACAGTAAACTGTCCATTATAATACATATTTGTTTATTCTGCTTCTCATTTTATTTTTCTCTATAGGCAGAGTAATAATAATTTTCTAAGTTTTAAATGTAACTTTATTCCATTTAAAATGTACACATTCCTGCAACTTTCTACATATTCTATATATATATATATATATATATATATATGTATATATGTATATATATATATATATATGAGATTTGCTCACCTATAAACTAATGAGATGTAAATGCTAAGAACAAATAGCAGTTTCACACCAACACGAAGTATACTACTTTCTGCTATAATTTGCAGCCGGAGTTTATTGCCTGGGTTCACATGATTTCTTCTTCCATTGTAACACCAAATTGTCTGGAGGGTGTGAAAAAAATAGATGTGGGCATGGTCACTACTGTACTGGTAAGTAAACTGCTAGTGATGGGAAGGGCAGGCTTTGCATTTGAGTTTGGGTGGGGGGTAATTTATGTGAATGAGTGGCCCTGTGACAATGTGGTGCTTCACTTATGAGTGCTGTATTTCCATACCCTTACTAAGTGAAATACTGTGTTTCTCCAACAATACGCCTCCACCAATAGGAAGGCCCAGCATGATTTCCAGGCATGAGGTGAAATTAAGCACCACTCCCAAAATTTAGGCCTATTTAATCCATGCGTTTCCCCGCCATTTCTCACATTGTTCATTAAAACTATACGAGGTGAAGAGAAATGGGGGGGAAAGGGGGGGTTGAAAACTTGCGTTTAGGAACACCCTGCATGTAGAATACCCCAATCTACTACTGATAGAACATCGGCCGATAGAAGCTCCCCAAAGGCAGAGTCACCAGCCGCTTCTATCGGCTGGTAGAAGCAGCCTCAGGGTGAGCGCCCACGCACACTCCCCTCGTCACAAAGCCATTTCTATCAGCTGATGAAAGCTCCCCAAAGGCAGAGTCACCAGCCACTTCTATCGGCCGGCAGAAGCAGCCTCAGGGCAAGTGCCCCACACACACTTCCTTCACCACGAACCTGCTTCTACCGGCTGGTAGAAACAGCTGGTGACTCTGCCTTTGGGGAGCTTCCATCGGCCGATAGAAACAGCTTCGTGGCAAGGGGAGTGCATGTGGGCGCTCACCCCGAGGCTGCTTCTACTGGCCGATTTCCTCCCTCATGCGCACCCCCACCTAGAGTGGCCCATGCGCACTCAACTCTCCACGAGGCCGCTTCTACCGGCTGATAGAAGCGGCTGGTGACTCTGCCTTCAGGGAGCTTCCATCAGCCAATAGAAGTGGCCTCGTGGAGAGGTGACTGCACATGGAGGTTGGGGTGCATGTGGGGGAGGAAATTAAGTCACCCCCGAAAAGACATCCTAGCCGTTTTTTCGGGGCTCAAAAAAAAATAAGACCCAGCCTTATTTTATGAGAAACATGGTAACAAACCTTCCACCTCTCCTAAAACAATCTTTGAGTGGATAGTTGGGAAGAGTGGCTGTAACTAGTTAAAAAAGACCTGTCCTTTTCACTCCAGAGCAGTGTTTCTCACTGACAACCTGAAGATGTATGGATGTTAAATCCCAGAATTCCCTAAGTAGCATACATTCCTTTCTCTACTCTGCTATCCCTAAATTCTAATTGTTTAACCTTCCTCTGGCAATAGGCAGTTGTGATCTCCTTATAAGAAATGCTCTATTGGAAAAGGACTATGTGCCTCCCACAAAATGACACAATTAGTCTACGCTTTAAAAGATGTCCCTTGCTGTCCCAAAGATTGGTACATGGTTTAATGTTCCCTGAATGCTAGCCACTGCAAGTAAATCTAGTTGAACTCAGTCTGCAATTCAAATTTCTGATTGTTGCAAGCTTGGCTCTTCTGAGCAAAATAATTAAGTAGATCCGACACTATTGCTTGTATTCCAAAAGTACAATTTATTTGTAGGTAAGAAATTAAGTACATAAGTATCTATTAAGAGTAATCCTCTATCTTTTTGGAGAAGCAGAGAATTATGAAGCTACTTCAGCAAAAGGAGAAGAAATAAAGCTTAAAAAAAATAAAGAAAATTCAGGCAAGATTATAAACACAAGGCAAAGGTAAGCTTTACAGCACATCAACAAACCCTGCCTTTGAGGCCAGTTCTTTATTACAGGCGGCCACACTTTCATAGAAGTTTTTTCAAACACACGAGTTTGAACATAGGATGTACATTCTCCCTTGCTGCTCCTTTGCTTCAATACTTTCCTAGGTTAATAGTAAAGTTCCAGGTGATGCTGTCAAACAATAAACACAAAGATTAACAGATTATTAATAGAGTTAGAAGGGACCTTGCAGGTCATCTAGTCCACCACCCCACCCTCACCCAAGCAGGAGACCCTATACCAATGATAGCTAACCTTTTTGGCACCAAGTGCCCAAAGCACGTGAACATCCCCAATATGCAACACGTGTGCCTTGCACATGCACCCAGCCCCCATGCATGTGCATGTGACCCCCCTGTGACCCTGTGCCCCACCCCTGTGCCCCCCAAGTGCCCTGCCCCCATGCATGCAAGGCAAAGACCTGAAGACTAGCTGGCCAGTGAGAGGCGCATGTGCACATGCACGGCAGAGACGAGCTTGGGTGTCGGCTCACGTGCCCAGAGAGAGGCTTTGCATGCCACCTTTGGCACACGTGCCATAGGTTTGCCATCACACCCTATACCATTTCTGACAGATGGCAGTCCAATCTCTTTGCTTCCAGATAACTGATATTAACTAGGAACGTTTGAGGGGAAGGTGGTTTTATCAAATTTGGTTGAATATGGTTACAGCTGTTCATTGCAACAGAATCTTCCAATGAGATGAAGGACTTTAGTTCAGCAAAACATTGACTCCATCCAATTAAATGTTTATCAAATCAAATTATATGAAAACTATAACCTCCACAATAAACACAGAGGACAAATGTATCTATTTACACCCAAGATAAAAAGATGGAGACAGGATTAGTGCTCAAAACTCAAAGCTTTCCTGATCATCTCCAAGTACTTATACACTGGTACTCCAGGCCAACCTTTTGGACCTCAGGGACCACCAAACTCATTATTTTAAATCCCAGGGACCACCGTTAGGAATATAAGTCACCTAACAGGTATTTGGGTTAGAAATATATAAACCAGGATAAACATTTTAGTGCTGTATCTTTAAGAAAATGCAAAACTGTAGTTGGGTGTGGTTTTTCAAATGGCCATAAGATGGAGCCAGAAACCTGGATTGTTTAGTCTTGGTCTGTGTCTCAGAAGAGAGTATGAGTGTATCTCTGTTTCCTTCTGTTGGAAAGCATTGCCGTTCCTCCATTTTTCCTAATTGACTGGTATTTTCTGGATTTAATGTAAGTCTGTTACTGAACTGTTTTTTGACACTGGACTCTGATATTTGGATTATCCCTGGATTGCAAACTGACTGATTTAACTTGTGAATGACTTTGGATTGCTTATTTTGGATTTTGCTTAATGTTTGTGGAAGTAAAAACCTACATTTACTGTAGAGTGTACTGTGTGTGTATTATTCAAACACTACTCTCAAATACGTCTCCCTGTATGCACTCATTCTCCTAACGGGGAATTACCTCAATAACCACTAATGTGAATTTTGACTGACGTGGCTTGCTGACATTGGTGGGAGGGAGGAGAGAGAGATCTGGTATAACCTTGAGGGCTGGTGATTTTCTTTCTCTTTCTCTCTCGCCCTCACACCCCCTCCAAGGCAGCCCCGTTCCTAGCCTGCTTTTGAGCTCCATTCTCAAGCTGCGCACAAGGAAAGCAGCAGAAGTCTTTCTTTCTCTCCCCTCCAAACTCCGCCAGAAATGAGTCTTTTGCTAGTGCAGCCTCTTGGAGCAGGAAGCCTTGCAGGGTCCCAAAGACTCATTTCTGGCAGAGTTTGGGGGAGAGAAAGAAAGACTTTTGCTCTTTCCTTGTGTGCAGCCAAAAGCAGAAGAAAGAAGTGGAAGAAGCAACCTGGTGGCCAGGTAAATTCCCCCCTCCACTTTTTCCCCCTCCCCTCACTACCTTGTGTTGTTTTTAATGCAAGTGACGCAAGCCTTGTGTTCCCTCCGGCCATGTGGGTGACTCCAGCCATGTGGGTGGCACAGCCTTGTGTTCCCCGCAGCCTGGATTAATTGCTTTGGGAGGATGCTTTGGGGTGACATTTATCTGTGGACCACCAAAATTTTCTTGTGGCCCACCAGTTGGCAACCGCTGCTCCAGATCAACCTCTCAACTCACAGGTCCCAAATTAAGAGTTCCAACCAGGCTACAAATCTCATTCATTCATCACTGGATGTACAACCGTTCATCTATTCCATCCTTCAGTTCTTCCCACCTTTTAAGAGCTCTATTTCCTTCTTCTGGATATGTTGATAGTTGTGATTGACAACTGCAGAATACAGATTCTACTTTATTAAATTGCTTCATTTGTTAAACATTTATATTCTGTCTTTTGCTTCGGCAGCTACACTGTCCTATTTTCATGCATAGGGGTTTTTTTGTGTGTTTTGTCACACTACCTAAGAATTTATACATTAGATAAAACATTTTTTCTCTGTCTTAAGACATTTTTTAAAATTCAATTTATATGCTATATGCATATAAGTATGTAACATATAAATTGCATATTGTATATGCATATTATATATGCACATATAACACACTAAACCACAAATTAAACCAAACCAAATTTGAGTGAAGCATTTTGCATAAATCCAGGCAGCATGGTTTATGATTTAGTGTGACTGGAATTCAGAAAACTAGATAATCTAAGCTAATTACAGATATAAACAGTCTAAGGATGACTGAATGCAATGCAAAAATAGCTACCTCCCACTTTAATTGCCCCCAGTATATATTTTATTCCAAGTTGAGATAAGACATTGAGAAAGTCAGCAAAGATGCTGGATAAATGCAAACCACCTACCTTGCTTTAAACTAGCAATACAATTAATAGTAGATTCATGGTATTTTTACACATTATAACATAAATTGCTGACACCTAACTGCAGCCTAAAATAGTGAAGTTCTCCCTCTGTAACTCAAACTAAACAAGTTCTGGATCTATATTGCAATTTAATTAAGTTAAAGTTGGCAAATAGGCCATCAATCATCTCCAAAGCTGTGCTTGGGTGTCTGTTTCTACCTGATGAAATTCCCATCATCTCCATGGGGCAAGATGTTTGTAGACTTGCACAGGAAGCAGCCTCACGCTTAATCATTCAAGCTCAATCATTCATAATGGGGGGGGGGGGGGGNGGGGGAGAAAGAAAAAAAAAAGAGTAACCCGCTGTGAAAGGATTTTCCTGTCGGCGCGTTCGGGTGTGTGTTTTCATTCCGTTCTTCTGCTCTAAACCCCGCCGCTCCTCCTATAGCCCATCCAAACACCATTAGCACCACCGTGGCCACAAATTCTGTTCTCGGCAAAAAGGAAAACGGCATGCCCTGTCTCAGGCCTCCAAGCACGCCCGGACATGCCCTCGCCTTGTGATAAGTCGACCGCCTGTCCTCAACATCATTTTCCGCGCCCCCAATTCGATCCGGCGCCAAGAATGAAGGAAGGAAGGAATGTGTGTGTGTGTGTGTGTGTGTTCTATTGCACCCATGTGACTTGGCGCTTGAGTTGTGCGAGGAAAGAGGCAGAACCAGTTTTAGTTTAACTTCGCTTTTTACGTGCTCTTTAAGTAGTTTTGGAGACGTTGCATATTGATTATCCTGGGCTAGATTTATAAATTAAGCACATCGGTCTTTTTCTCGGTCTCCCTTATTGAACATAATTACGCCTTTTAAACTAATTGTGATTGATATTTCCCGCGTCCTTTTACATGACTAGAGTACTACAAATATATTGATTTGTTAATGGAGGAGAGGTGGGTGGGGAACTCGCGCCCATTTTTTTGCTGCCACGAAATTGCCTCGCTCCGATCGTGGGAAAATAATTTTGTAAGGCAGCGGAGTCTTTGTGCTTGTTCTGCAATCGATCTCCTTTCAAGTGGAGGGGCTGAAACACTTCAAAAGCCGCGGAGGTTGTTGGGGGTCGAGGCGAGAAGCGCCTCAGCTCGCCTTCAGGGTGCTCAGTTAACTCCCCGTCGGCTTTCCTATAGCGCTCCCTCCCATCGGAGAAGGGGGAAAGGAGGTTCAGTGGCCGGCCCTAAGGAAACCCACCCGCCTTCCAAGCCAAGACTGCGCCGACTTGTTTTAAAGCGTCGTCTAGAAGGTGGCGGAGGCGTCTGCCCCGCGCCCTTCTTTCGCAAGGTCTTCCGCGTCAGGCAAGCGGGTGGCAGTTCTTCCCTTCCCCTCCTCTTCAGCGTCATCGCAGTGGCCTATTTGGCACTGCCACACAAAAAACGCAAAGATGCCTGGCGCCAACTGGAGGCTGCTCCGAGCACTTGACACACAACCGCCAGGAAAGATCGATCGGCTCTGGCGCGGAGACAGGATTGTGACGCGCGGCATCCCTCCTCAACTCTCCACCCTCCCCTGATGGGACCTCGTAATCTCGTTGCTGGAAGTCCTATTAGCAGGCAGAATTTAGCGAGGAGAGGCCGCGGATGTAGCTCTTAAAATAACCGTTCATTCGGAAACAAGTAATTTTTGTTCCACAGAACTAATCAAGATAATGGCGCGCTCTCCAGCAATATTGAAACTTGACCTATGTCACGGTTTGAATATTGATCTGCAAGATGGTGTTCCTTCTTAATGCAGGTTCAAAGGATCCCTGAGTGAAGGTGTCAGCAATTGGTGGGCTGATTTTACTTCTTTTTCCTTTCCAAATGAGACTTCTTTATGGATCTATGTTTATAATTTTTATAAACAAAGTATATGAAAATGACCACAAATTATTACTAAAGGGATTGGAAACGATTTAAACGAAATGGAAACATGGGTGGACTGGTTAATTTCAATAAAAAAATTATTATTTTGCTTTTTAAAACTCATTGTTTAAGCATCAGCATGTTAGGTACTACTGAGTTAGGTTCAATTTTATGAACTGGTATTTCATTATCTTGACCTTATTTCACGAAGAATTCATTGCTCTTCTGAGGAAATCTCCAAAATTGCTTTGATCTCAGTTATCTGCTTCTGTTCTACTTTTCAGTTATTGCATTTAAAAGCTTATGCCACCACTACTGGTTTTATGATGCCACAAGATTTATGGTTTATATGCAGCAATCTTGGAAAAATTATTAAACTGAGATAAGGTGATGGCTTCTTCTGTTAGACCATCCATGCAATGTTTTGTAGGAAGTCCTCCCCTCCCCAGAATAAAATATTCCACAGAATAAGAAAAGAAATAGAATAGAATATTTCCCCGTAAAGAAGAAGGGAAAAATCTCCTTAACAGAAGAAGAAAGCGGCCCCAGACATTCCTCTACTAAAACAGCCTGCAGGCAAAATTTAAGGAAACTAAGTTTCATTCATAAAACAGTGTATACATTGTAAAACTGGACTTGGCTAAAGTGATCTCCAAATAGATGGCAGAATAGACCAAAAGCTGAAATTGACATGACTAGGCTGACAGGATTAGATAAGGGAGACAAACACCTAGGACTTGCATTTTCCCTTAACCTTTAGAGCTGGTCAGAACCTTGCAGACCATAATAGAAATCTTGCAACACAATTAAATAGTAAAGGACACACAAACTCAGACAGCTCAATTACAAAGCCCCCATCTACTCACCAGACAAATTTGCTAGCTGCTCCCAGAAATGCTTGCTGTTGTCACTGCTTGCCTCTGGTCCAATAAATCTCCTTTCCAATTGCAGCCTGCCTCAGACTTATTTTCCTCTGCCTCTGTTTCTTTCCCAGATTGGAATAAGACATGGACCAGATTTAATTTCAACAGTTTTTTGGCAACAGTGTTGGAATGATTTTCCATTACTTCTTCACTTTACTTACTCTCACACTTGTAATTCAATGTTAATATCCCATAAAAATTAAATAGGATATAAATTAAAAAAATAAAGATGCTGAACCAATAAAGTACAGATATCTTGAAAAATTGTTTTAATCTATTTTGGGCATAAATGAACCAGGTTCCAATATTTAGTACCAAGTGATGTCATAATTTCATATAGAAACAGAAACTGATGGCCAAATAAGACCCTGTGGTCCTTTGAATTTGCTCTTAGAGTTTTTGTTTATTTTTGTTTTCTTTTTAATTTATTTTGTGTTTATTTTTTATTTTTTGTCAGACAATAGACATATGTTTATCCCAAGTATGTTTAAACTTAGTTACTGACTGACCCATTACCTCTGCTGGAAGTTGGTTCCAAGATTCCCTTATTTCAGTGAAGTGATACTTTCTAATGTTAATTTTTAACTTCCTGTCATTCTTGATTTCTTAATATTAAAAATCCTATCTTCTATAGCCTTATTTATACCCTTAGTATACATAAATGTTTCAGTCATGTCCCCCATTTCCCTTCTTTCCTCCAGGCTGTACATATTGCTTCAATCTCTCCTGATACCTTTTGTTCCTCAGACTCGCACCATTTTTGTTTTGTTTTGAAGTCTTCAGAACTGGACACAGTATTCTAAATGGGGTCTCACTGTAGTGGGATTAGGACTTCCATTTTCCTGCTGGTGATCCCTCTAGTGATGCATCCCAGAATTTTGTTTGCCTTCACAGCTGCTTGGCTACACTATTTACTCATTTTGCAGTCAACCTTTTCTTTCATTCTGTCTAACACTGTACCCCTCTCCAACCCCAACCAATACTGTACTCTGCCAGAGGATTCTTTCTCCCCCTGTGCATGATCTTACATTTAGAAACATTGAACTGCAGTTTTTACATATTTCCTTTTTTATAATGCATTGCATCATATTCAGTTACATGTGCAGATGTTATGACTGCATCCAGCTTTAGAAAGAATATAATTGGAAAAACTATGATTATGTCAGCTGTAGGTGGTACAAAATTGAAATTGATTACCATTTAACAGAAATCTGATATAATTACCAATTGCTGATCAGCTTAGCCAAATGGACCAAATTAAAGATTTTGAATGCATTTACAGAGAATAATTGTAGTGGGTTGATAATAAAAGTAATATATATTTGCATATTCTTTACAATATTTAAAATTATTTCAAACACATTTACTATTTTTATAAGCTCCTGTCCAGAACTGGTAGGTATTCCTTAAGGCAGGGCTTGCCAACCTTTTGGACCTCAGGGACCACCAAACTCATAATTTTAAATCCTGCAGACAAGAGATCCCAGGAAAATCCCCATCCCATTTTCCTACTGATCGATCATTCTTTAACAATTTTTTTTTAAATTTTTATTGCATTTTCTACCGATACAAACGATATTCAGAGTTTCCACAGCAGTTTGACATCTACACATATTACAGTATTTTATGCATATCAACCAATAACCGTTAGCTCTATCTATACTAATTTATACATTTGTATATTTTACATATTTACATATCTACGCACCATTCTTTTAAGGTCTCTTCTGGTTAATCTTCACTTTTTGTTTCTTATCTTTATTTTCTAATCCATTTGTACCACTTATGCCAAATTGAGTAATAATCCTTTTTCATTTTTAGGGGAAGCATTATCCATTTCTGCACATTCTATAATTTTTTGTAGGACTAAGTCTTCTGGTAGAATAGTAGGTCTTTTCCACATTTGTGCATATGCTATCCTGGCTACTGTTAATATATGTAAGAGAATGTATTTTATCTTTTTTTTTGATAGTGATCTCCAATTATTTCCAATAAGAAGAGTTCTGGTTTGAGTTCAGTTTTATATTCTATAATTTCCTGGATCCAATCTTTAATTTGGGTCCAATAAGTCCTGGCCTTGGGTAGAAGGTACTGTCAGCTTGCTGGCATTTCCAACATTTGGGACTAGTATTTGGGTTTATTTTGACCAGTCTTGTTGGGGCTAAATGCCACCGATAAAACATTTTGTATAGATTTTCTTGATATGCCGAGGCTGTTGTTAACTTATAATTTATGTCCCATAATTTTTCCTATTCTTCTAAATCTGTGTTGTATCCTAAATTCCGCACCTATGCTGTCATGGTGCTCTTCACAATTTCTTCTTCCATTTTAAAGTCTAATAAATATCTATATGCTTTGGATATAAATTTTTGTTCTGGTCCAATTAAAATTTTATCTAGTTGTTTTTGCCTCTTGTCAAATCAGAATTCTTCTAAGTCTTTTTAATATCTATTTTGAATCTATTCGAGTGTATCATGGCCTCGTTAGTTGACAACCAACGTGATATATTCATATATTTTTTTAAAAAAACCTTCTCCATATTTGGATAAGTGAATCTCTTTATTTGGTGTTGATTGAAATAGGCATGTGCTTTACCTTTTTTCTCCCATTCATGTTGGAAATGGCCAACCTATCTGGAGGACATGACCTTCTAATGTTAATATTCTTTTATCTTTTAATTTAATCCAATCTTTAATCCAATTTAATACTGCTGCCTGATAGTAAAGCTTCCACTCTGGTAGTCCAAAACAACCCCTGCTTCTACTATCCTGTAAGAGTTTTAATATGTGGTTTCTTGCCCAACTAGACAAATTTAGTTGTTGTTTTATTTAATTATATAAAAAAAGGATTTCACTAACTTTATTGGGATCATCTGAAATAGGTACATTAATTTTGGTAGAGTATTCATTTTCAATACTGCAATTCTCCCTAGTAGTGATAGTTGTAGTTTCCCCCATAATTCCAATTCTTTCCTGACTTGTTTAACTAATTTCATATAATTATCCTCTTTAATTGATGAACATCTAGAAGATATATTCCCAAATATTTCATTTTTTTTGTACTCTGTAATCCCATTTTATTTTCTAGTTCTGTTTTCTGTGTTTTCATGCAGTTTTTAATTATCATTTTGGTTTTATTTTTTTTATTTTAAATCCTGCCACTTTGCCAAAATTTTCTATTTCTTGCAGTTACGTTTGTCCAGTCTCTATTGGTTCTTCTACTATAAATACAAGGTCGTCCGCAAATGCTTGGACTTTGTCTTCATTTCTAATTTTAATCCCTTTTATTCCTGAATTTTGTCTGGTTCTGGCTAGTAACACTTCTAAAGATAAAATAAACAGCAGAGGTGATAATGGACACCCTTGTCTCACTCCTTTATCTATTTTAAAGTCATCTGTATGGTCTGCATTGAATAATACACTTGCTCTTTGACGAGTATATATAGCTTGTAGTGTTCTTTTTCTATGTTCGTACCGAAATTCATTCTTTTTATTTGTAACATAAACTGCCTTATGAATTTTAAATTACGTGCTCTTTCCTTTAAAAATGTCAAATTGAATTTGTGTTCAGCCATCATTATTTCTTTTTTCACCATAATATTTTTGGGGTCTTTCTGGAGTTCACACTCACATTTTTTTATCTTCCTCTGCAGTTCATTCTGTTGTTTCCGTTCTTTCTTATTTTTCCTAGCATATAGGCTATAGTTATTCCTCTCACATATGCCTTCGTAGTATCCCACAAATTCTGCAGGGTGGTATGTTCTTTTAAATTTAACTCGAAGAATACTTCCAGTTCATTTTTTATCCTCTGATTATATTATTTTTCTTTCAGGAGTAGTGGATTTAATATCCATCTCAGCTTTCTTTTCCTCTGCCCTTTCCAAACAATTTTCAATGGATTATGGTCGGTCCATATACTGGGCATTATTTCTACTGTGAGAATATATTTTTCCATTGCCCCATTTACCCATGCCATATCGATTCTCGAACAAGATTTGTGTGGACTAGAATAAAATGTATAATTTTTATCATTTGGATTCCTTTTTTACCACATGTCTTCCAAATTAGTTTCTTTTATTAATTCAGAAAATGGTTTTGGTAGAATTTTCTTTTTCTTTTTCCTAATTTGTTCTTTACTAGTATAATCTTTTTCTTTTTCTTTTTTTTTAAAAATTGATTTGAGAAAAAAACAGCACAGCTGACAGGTGGGGCCCTCCTTCCCGGCGGCAGAGCTCTCACCAAGACAGCGAGCGCCTCCCCGCTGGACCCTCCGCTCACCCCGCCAGGGCTGTGCCAGAGCCGTGTGGGTTGGGCAGAGCCGGGAAAGCAAGTTGTGGGTGCGTGAGTGCCTCCTCCTGCCTCTCATTCCCAAATCTCGCCCAGGCAAGCAGCGCTTCGCTTGCTCTGCAAAGCCGTGGCTTCCTCACTTCTCAGCAAGCAGGAGGAACCGGCTGAAGCCTCCTCCTCAGTCGCAGCGCAGACGTTGACCTTGCGGGGAGAGAGAGAGAGAGAGTGGGAGAGATCCTCTCGGGCGAGCGCCTTCCCTTGGAAGGCGGCGACAGGAGCACCTGAAGCCAAGTGTCTCCTCAGGGCTCCCGTTGCAGGGAGGAGCCCTGACTGGCCGCACATGGCTGCGCCAAATGCCGTGGCATTGCTCTAATGCTGCGGTAGCAAGGGAGAAGGGAAAGCAACAGTGGCGGAAGGTCTCCCGAACATCCTAGCTGTGACCACCCATCCACCTGAGGATACAAGGAGGGGGAATTAAGTCACCCTCGAAAAGACGGCCTAGCCGTTTTTTCGGGGCTCAAAAAAAAATAAGGCCTGGCCTTATTATGTGAGAAACACGGTAAAAAAAGTTACCGATGTCTCTCCTTGCTTTTAATAGTCTATGTTAAATTATTAATTTAGTTGGTTCTTTAGTCTGTCATATTCCCTTTCCATTGCACATTCTTTTTACAAATTCTAAATTAATACAAGTTTTAACACTAAAGAAAAAAACAGGTATAGGTTTCCCCCCCTTTTACTGCTTTGAGTGTGACACCTCAATGGTTAAAATATACCTTTATTCCCTATCTTGATTCTCAATAAACCATTATTTTAAAGAAGTTACAATAATAATCATTCCATCTTTTCATTTGGGATTCCGCAGCATATTTCCCCCCCTTGATTTTTAATAAGAGTTATCAGTATCTATATTACCCTATTTTCTAAATAT
>BHFT01011459.1:0-26468 GCA_004320025.1 Laticauda laticaudata
CTATTTCCATGCTACTAACGCTGTGTAGACGTTCTGTGCACCTTTTGTTTCCTCCCTCTTTCCGTTTTCAGCTGCAGTGGATGTGAGTTGAGGGAATGGCCAGAGGATGCCGAGAGGATACAGCGGACGTTTAATGGATAACGGACATAGAACGTTTGTTGACCGTATATGTCGCGGATGTACATCGTACGCGGCGGAAAGTTCATCCGTTCAAAGTTTTGTGCAGCTCAAAACTTCTTGCGCGGATGAAATCTCAGTGAACGGATGCTCGCGGGATAGAGCGTATGAAACACGTATGCAATGAATACACAACGGATGCATCGCGTTTTCCAAGGGATGGCAAGCTTTTTTTTGTTTTACATCCTCTTTGCATCCGTAAGTGCAGTGGGACAGGGCCTTTACCCTGCTGTGTAAGAAGCAGATACTGGCAGTTCTCTAGTTATGACCACAATTGAGGCCAAAGTTTGAGTTGCTAAGTGAAACACTTGTTAAGCGAGTTTACCCCATTTTCCTTCCCACACTTGTTAAATGAATCATTGCATTTGTAAAGTTAGTAACACAGTTGTTAAACAGAACTGGCTTCCCTATTGACTGTTTGTCAGAAGGTGGCAAAAGGGGATCACATGATTCCCAGGACACTGCAACCATCATAAATTTGAACCACTTGCCAAGCATCTGCATTTTGATCACGTGACCATGGGGATGCTGCCGTGGCCGTTAAGTGTGAAAAACGTTCATAAGCCACTTTTTTCAGTGCTCTTGTCACTTTGAACGGTCCCTGAATGAACTGTTACAAGTCGAGGACCTCCTGTATTCGTCAGCGGCACTTTTTCAACTTTTTGAGCGCCCGCCAGCGGGAAGACGTTCCTTTGTTGCCTCGCTTCTTACCCAAACCGCGATCGAAAGCGGCAGGAGGGACTTCTCCCGAAAAGAACCGGGTTTAATCCAACTCGGTTCAGGCACCGGTGGCCTTGTTTATTTATTCGAGGGCCGAGGAAAGGGTTAATTTTTGGAAGAGGGACGCGAAAGGGGGCGAAGCCTGGAAAAGTTCGCCTCAGTGTGTCCCGCCCCCGCGCGCGCCACCTACACACACACAAACACACACACACACGGGCATGGGGGGATAAAGGTGGGGGGAAAGAGCCGGGCGAACCCGGCCTCTCTCTCCCGTTGTTGTCCCCCGACGTCTCGGCCCAAGCTGGGCAGCCTCGGGGCTGGAACGCGAGGAAGGCAAGGCCCCGCGCGCGCGCTCCGGTCAAAANAAAAAAAAAAAAAAAAAAAAGCGCTCTCAGCCCAGCTGCTGTGGCAGTAAGGCATGCGCACTGCGGAGCGCCCTCTCACCCCGCTCAGTTATGCGAAATATGTGAGCCTGAGCGGCGGCGGCAGCAACAGCAACAGCGGCGGCGGCAAAGAGCGAGAGGCGCCCAAGGACCAAGTAGAAGATCATGGCGTGCTCGAGCCAGCCGCGCGGCAAGCTGTTGAGCTTGCCGTTGCCGCCGCCGCCGCCGCCGCCTCCGCTTTGCTCAAGGCGCCACCAAGCAGCGGCACCCGTGCTGCGCTCGACGGCAGCGAACTGAAGGAGACGACCAGGCATGGCTGACCCCCTGCGTAGGACTTTCTCCAAGCTGCGAAGTAGGAGGTCGCAGCGAGGAGCCGGGGAAGCTGCTGCCGGGGACCCCAGCGAGAGAGGCGGCAGGGGCGTCGGAGCCCTTGGAGGGAAAACCCAGCAGAACCTGCGCTTCCATCACCCCTGCCTGGAAAACGGAGGGACGACCGAAGCGTGTCCCGGGTTGGGGAGCCAGGGGGCCGGTTGTGAAGTGCTCCTCGTGTCCCCGCTGGAGAGGCCGGGCTTGCGGGAGTCGGCTGCCTGGTCCCGGTGGGGAAAGGCGGAGATGCCCGGGGAAAGGTTGCCGGGTGCCGCCGTGGCCCGCTCTTGCCCTCCGAGAAAGCGCGCGGAAGGCAGGGCGCTGCAGCAGCCGAGCCCCCCGGAGCTCCGCGCGCCTCCTCTGGCCGCCGAGCTCTGCTTCTCCTCCTCGTCCTTTTTCCCCAGGGGATCGGAACCCGGCCCGGCCCTGGAGTGCGGTGGTGGGAGCGAAGAAGACGACTATTACGATAACCAGAGGCTGCCTGGTTGGGGCTGCCAAGGAACGGCCCGAACCCCCGAAGGAGCAGCGCGGGGAAACCAGGAAGGCAGCCCGGCCGCCGTTCCGGGTGCTGCCGGCAGCGGCAGCAGGGCCGGAGCCAGAGAAAGCACCGGCAAACTGCGAAGCCAGCTCCAGGAGGCCTATTACCTGTTGATCCACGCCATGCACGACCTGCCTCTGGCCAGCCCCGCAGCTGGAGGACCCTCGCCCCAGCCCGCTAGCCATCTGCCCGGCGGCGCCTCTGAGGCTGCAGCGAGTGATGCTCTTCGCTGGTCTTTCTCCTGCCCGGACGGATGCTCGCCGTTGCAAAGATCCGATCCCTGTGCCCAAGTTTCAGCCAAGAATCCCATCAGGCGCCAGGGCATCAGCAAGAGTCTGGAGAGCCTCTGCTTTGCCCAGCCTTCCGCTTCCAAACTCCTGCCGAGATGTCGGAGCGAAGGTGGGCTCCAGCCTCTGCCTCCAGAGCCACTGGAGCCCCGTGGCCACCGGCTGCTCGAACCTCAGGAACTTGGCCCCAGCCCCGAAACCTGCTTCTTGTCAGCTGCCACACGTGGCTCTGGTGACCGCGGTTGTGAGAAGACCCTCGGCAGCCAAGGCCTTGGTGAAGCACATCCTTCGGGGCTCGGGGAAGACTTGGAGGAGCTGTTGGCCCCAGAGCTGTACGGCGCCCAGGGCAAAATGGTGGATCTAGCAAGTGCAACCAGGGGTAGCCATGAGGGGAAACCCCAGTACCCCCCAGAAGATGCCTCCCCGGGCCCCTTCAAACCACCCGCTGTGACTGTTCGGAAGCTGCAGAAGTGGATGTACAAAGGACGCCTGCTCTCCTTGGGCATGAAAGGCCGAGGTGGGACCGCTGGGATGTCCCCCCCATCTTCCCGCACCAAGGTCACTGGGAGTTGCAGGCCACTTCTTGGCAGAGGAGAGGGGCTCACACTTTCGCCCCCTGCTCACTTGAATGGCCCAGGGCCCAAAGCCCGAGTATCTTCTTCAGACCAAAGAATCTTGCTGACAGGTAATGGTTTCTGTGGTCTCCTGCTTTCCTTTCAAGGTCTTTGTGAGCCTATGGGCTTTGTCCCACTTTTGCTGTTAAGAATTTCTCCTCTTTCTTGCTTCTCCGTGGTTGTGAAAGACTTAGCTTGTTGAATGTCTTGCTGAGCCTAGGAAACCAGCCATTTTTACAGCTGATAACCATATCAAAGCTTCATGTACTCTGTGGTCTTTTTTCCAATTGACTTATCTCTTCAGTAGCTTCCAGAGGTAAAAAAGGTAGTTTCATTTTTCCAACCTGGAATACATGATTTGTGCAGTGAAGTTGATTGAACCTTGTTTATACAACCCTCCTAATTTTTCAACCAGAAGGCATGCAAACTCCTATGCCAACTCCTAAAATGTAAATAAGCAGGCTAAGTTTGCAGGAGAGGAGTCTCTGTCCATATTTGTAGAGCACAGCTAGATATTTTCCATAGGGAACATACCACAATTGAGTTCCTTTTGACATAACCTGCTGCTTGATACAGTCTGGTTAAATGTTAATACTTACGTAAACTGCTTCTGTTCAGTATTGACAGTTTAAATGTGTTTTTCTTTGGCTGCATTATTATAAATTGAAGCATATGGTGTCATGCTTCTAGAACTCCTATTGTTAAGAGTTGCAAGTGAGGATGAGAAATCAACATATCTGGGAAAAATTGCCACGACAACAATGTATACTCTAACATGTCACATGTAACATATAGAAGTTGCTGTTTTAGGAATTTGGATACCTGGTGAAGAGAGCGTTTCCACATGGTATCTGCTACACATCTACTTCTTGTTTCAATTAATGAGTTCACAAACTATGTGTACTTTGACTTGGCTAATTAGATTATCTCTCGATTGAGCATACTGTAGTTAAATGCGACACTGGCCACAGTGTCTAGAAATTCTCTGAGCTGCCATTCAACACACTTGGGACAGTAGATTGAAAAATGGACAGTGCTAATAGAATCAAACAGTAAATTCAGTCTTGAAAAAGTTCCTATGTAGGCATGCAAAATATCCAAAATAATCAAACCCAATTTAAATCAGATCAGTTTATCCAGATCAGGTTTTTGAACTTAATCTGCAAATCAAACATTCACACAGCCTTTATTTTAACTTCTGAAATCACTTGCCTAATTGTTTAATCAGATAATAATGCTCATTACCCCCCAGCTTCCCACCCAGGGAATGATGTAAGTTGAAGTCCAATTTTCATGGACTCCTGGAAATATCAGTGATATATAAATAAATACTTTTCTCATCTCTTTCTCAAAACACCTCCTTCAAGCAGCAGTAGCAATTGAAAAAAAAAAAACCGTGTGTCTGGTGAAGCTCTGTGACCTCATTTTATTCTGAGGGGGTGAAATATTCTAGGAAGAGCTGCCAATTCAGCATGGCCATTTCTAGAAAATGGCTTCCTTTGTATATTAATTGTGTGTGGCTAAAGTAAGTTAATAACTCACTTATTCAAGTACTCATATATGAAGCAATCTTTCTAGGTCCCATTCCATTTATTTCTTTTAACCCAGCATTGCAATAGTTCAACATAAGCCTGAATTTCACTAAATGTTAACAAAGGGTCCGGGAGGAAGATGGGACAAAGTAGAATGAACTATCTTTTAATGACAAATTACAATGAAGGGGAAAAAATTGGGGGAGAGCCTTGCTAACTATGCCTTGACTCCAGACCTGGTCTACTCTTAGGTGCAGAAATTAGAAGTTGTAGATTTTTAAAATGGCAATCTGGTTACTTGTTGGGATAATGTTTTTTTATTGTGCATGCCTATCTTATCATCATCATCCTGAATCAGTTCATTACATTATGAAGGAAACTTTACTGAATATTATGGACAAAATCTATTGATCTACTGTTGTTAATTTTTTTTATAGACTGGTTTTGAGAGAGAGTGACTTCCCAAAATCACTCAGTGAGCTTTTATGCCTAAGGGAGGACCAGAATCTAAATATCTATGCTTCAACACTTTAAGCACTGTACCACATTGCTTTTCCATGTCTATATAGTAGGCAAGGAGGGCTATCTCAGATATGTATGGCTTTATCAAACCTTCAATTTTAGCATTTGCATTATTAAATGACTTCTGAATCAGCTAAATTATTTTTGTTTCTTAAGAACTAGACATAAGCTTAAATCTAATTTTTACATGTATGATTATGTATGAACGGTTATGGAAACAAGTTATGTGTTCAGAATCCACTCTTCAGAAACGCAGGTATCTATAATGTAGGAATAAGCATCTTCTATTTTAATATATTCTGTTCTGTAGATTGAGAGCTAGTTTAGAATAGTGGTTAAGGCATTAGGCTAGAAACCTACAAGATCATGAGCTTTAGCCTCACGTTAGGAATGAAGCCCTGGGTGACCTTGAGCCAGTCAATCCTAGAAAGGAAGGAAGGGCAAACTAGTTTTGAAGGATCTTGCCGAGAAAACTGCAAGGACTTCAACAGGCACTTTCCGAGAATTGGACAGAATTGAACAGTAGTTAAAAAAAAAGGAATATTTATATTTCTACTGTTATGTTACCTTCAAATACAGATATTTGCACTTGACTATAGAATTAGTAGAAATACTATAGGAATAGGCAATTTGGTGGCTTCCTTGTATCTTCAGTTCCCATGAGTTAGCATAGTTAATAGTCAAGATTTAGTGCCATTTATGCATTTGTTAGATATGTATCCTATCTTTCATCCAGGAGCTCAAAGTGACAAACATAGTATTCTGTTCTCTCCTATATCAATCTGTGACATAGGCTGGGCTAAGCAAGAATGAGTGGCCCAAAGTTATCTCGAAAGTTTCCATAGCTAAGGGTTTAACATCAATCTCCCAAGTGCTAATCCAGCACTTTTCCACAAAAACGATACAGGCAGAATTATATGCTCACACTGAATTTCACAAATTCAAAATACCTGGAGAACACCGGGTTGATTGTCCACATCTCAGAAGCATTCAAGTTGCATTTGCTTAATTATGATTAATCATAAAATTAGTTAAGTAGTAGATGTACTGCAAGGGTGTTCCATACCACTCTCTTATTCCTTTTGTGAGTAAAGAAATATAACTTCCAAGCTACCTTAGCTTGAGTTAACTGCTTTACTAAATGGTGTGTGTGTGTGATACTACAAATATATGCTTAGTTTCCCCAAATTATGCATATTTTCATCATAGAGGAATTGGAACCAACACCAGCTAATTGCAACTGCTTCTAAAGTTTGTTGAATTTCCAGGAATTTTACACACCTTTGTATAAATTCTCTCCATGTGTTGCTGGAAAATCCAAGAAGTAAACCTGCTGTATTATTCAGGACCCAACCCCCAACTTTATTGTGGTAAAAAAGGCTTCTTACAGGTGTTTATGCTTTTTATTTGTTTGAAGAAAGACTAAATTACATTAATAGGCATTCCTTATCTTGCCCTTTTATCAGTGTGTGGTCTCTCATTAACTGTAGAATCAGTTACATTTTAGTATGGTTTTTTTTTTCTTTCATGTTAGAACTTTTCCATGTAAGTACATACTAGATTACTGTAGTAGAAAACGCTTTTCAAGCGTGCAGCCACATTTTGTTTTATGTTCTGTTTTAGGATTATACCAGGTTTAAAGTTTCATTGCTTTAAATCCTCCTAGATTTATTACAAAACACTTCTCCAGAAAAATGTAATTAGCAAAAAGCATTCTAAGTATTGGTTGCAAAATATTGTTATATTTCACATATTGTTTGACAGGTGTAGGGAGGTTACAATGCATATAATTATAATGCACCTTTTAATTATACAGAGTTGAATGGGCACAATAAGAGAAGCAGATATGTTCAAGAAGTAAGATTTGCTATGTTGTGAACAATTTTTGGCATGTAGCGTTATAGCATCTTGCTTAGAATTAAAATTTAAAGCAAAATATAAAAGTACAGTGATAGTACTGTATAGTGATACATTAAATGACAGAAAGTTCAATTTAGAATGGATTGTATTTAAATGAAGATTTCTCCATCATTAAAGGATACTTAGAAGACCTTATTATGAGAGAAGAAAGAGATCTGTTACCTTTAAACACAAAGACAAGGTAATATCAACATCCGTGAGTTTACACTTGACAATGAAAATGTGAAACAGTGTTTTCTTAAACTGAAGAATAAAGATGGGCATTGTGTTTGAGATATAAAGACGAGTTTAATCCTAAAAACAATGCAGTACAGATGTGGCAAAGATCATAAAGGATCAGGTCATTTTACTAAGAGTAAATATGCCAGTTAAAGCAGGGGTCTTACTATATAGTTGTGAAAGCTATTTACTTTGTACTTCAAATTATGAGTTTGGAATTGGCTACTACAAGTATGGTGAACAAGAAAGAGCAATCAATTAGTCCCAGACCAAATAATGTCAAACTTATCTCTTGAAACCAGCAAGCAGAAATTTATATATTGGGCGTATAATTCCACCTTTATCATATGCCCAAAGTCAACTTGATAAATGGAATTTGAAGAAGGAGATAGAGCTATCAGTTACTAAAACCAGCCTTAGGTTTCATTGAAATAATGCAAACCGTTACAGTACTTGAATTTAGGTAAGTGTAATATCATGAAACCTTAAACTTTGCAATTAACTTAAAAGAGCTCACTGAATTAGATATCTGAAAAAGAGATGAACTCCCCGTTTCGTGGTTAAGATATTGAACTTAGAAGATGCTGATTGATGCTGATTAAAGATGCTGATTTATCCTTGATAAATCATGGAGTTCACTAGGTAACTAAATCAGTCATGCATTCTCTGCCTATTATTGGTTATTTTATGGACATGAAATTAGACATATCCAATATTCTTGGCAAGAAGCTGGAAGGGAGATTTGCTGGTACTTTCTTCTGAGACTATTTTTTTCCTGATCTAGGCCAAATTCTTGAGATTTTTCTTCTGGTTTCCCTTTGGAGCCCTAATCAGGTCTGAACCTGCTTAGTTTTAAGGTCAACTGGGACCCATCTAACTAAGCCTAGAATTGTGTGCACTGGCTCAAAAAAAGGTTGTCTAATTCTGCTGTACATGATGATACTATTTTCTTATTTTTCTATGTTTTGTGTGACTTAACAGATTTTTAAATATTTCTAAAAGGGATATGTTCCCGTATTTGTTTGATTAGAAGTAGAAGGAATAACATTTATTCAAAATTCATCTTAAATAAGTTTTGTTAGGTGGGAATATTTTATTTCGATACAAGTGAGAGCCATTCCATTCAAGAATCTTGCTGCTGTGCTGGTTGAAGCAGAGCTTCCTTAATAAGTGAGCATTTATTGAGCATGTATTAAAGGATGCAATGGACTTCTGATATGTGTTGTTTAGCAAAGGGGGAAGGGGTAATCCCCTCTTTTCTGGCATTATAAATATTCTTGGGGAATGGTACAAATTCTGATATTACCAAAGTAACATTTGTTGAGTAGTTTTTTCATGTCTATTACTGCTGTCAATATATGAAAATTTATACATAATGTTGTTATGTAGTTCCTCTTAAGAGATTGCTTGAGTTTTGAATCAAGCTTGTCCTTTCTCAACTTGGTGCCTTCCATAAGTATTGCAAATGAAACTATCAGCTAGTTTGGATTTATTCTTTTATATGTGAAAGTGGCATTTTAGACTTTCTAGATAGATGTGGTTTTTCTTATCATTGTGGATTGATGTTGCCCTGTCCCTCACTATTTAAAAAAATCCTTTCTAATCTGTGTAATCAATTTAGTGGCATTTATTTTAAATCTTGAAGTGAAACACAAACTCACATGCACGAATGAAATGTATCTATAGTGACCTCAATGGTAACTAGATGTAACACATGAAAAATATGCCAAACACAACGTACAGGTGTGACACGTTGATTCTGTTATTTGTTGGCTTCTAATACAATGAAAATCATGTTGACTTCTAACTACAGAGTGGTTTGAGCAATCTGTTTTTCCATATATGTTTTGAAATACATTTCCCAGTAACTTCTACCATCATATGCAGGATATGTATATAGGAACATTTATAGTATTTCAACACCATTGAGGCTGATACATATTTCAATCTTGCATTACATATGTATCTGTCCAGTTCTTATTCAACATTTCCTTGGAATTAAATCCCAGTGAGTTTAATGGGATTTGAAGGGCTATTTTTAAAGGAAACTGCACTGTCTTCAAGTATAAAATATTTTACAACTGCTCATAATATTCACAAATGAAGACAAATATACAGGTCCCAGGATAATGTTGCAGGATCCAATGTGGATCAGTCACAGGAACCAGAAACTGCTGGAGCCCATCTTCAGGAACTTCTACTCTGACTCGTCTGCCTGAGAAAAGTTCCCTCAGGATGGGCTCCAGCATGAGTCTGAAAGCTCAGAAGACAAAACCTCTGGTCCCAGTGACCAACCAAATTGGATCTTGCTCACAATACCATTGTATAATTTTAAATAAATTAGAGAGAAATAGAAATAAATCTACATAATCTTGTGGACATAATTGTACAGCTTATGAAATATATTATCAGGCAGTTGAGTAAAACCTAAATTTATTTGCTTTAGCTACACTAAATAAAATTTGCCATAGACTCATTAACATAGATAAATATAAAGGTAGTCATGGTTAAGAATGGATCTGATGTAGTAATATGTATTATGTGGACCATGTTCTGAAAAAATACTGCAATTCTATACCAAATGTATAAGCCATGCTTAACGGGGCACCTGAGATTTAACAACCAGTCTTTCTAGCATTACAAAGTTGCATGAATGGCAGTAGAAAAAACATCAAGATTTTGGTAATAATTTGGCAAATCATCTTGATGGGTAACTAGCTTTGCAAGTGGTAGTTTATATTTGATAAGTGTACATGGTTCATTTTCTTTAAAACAGCTTGCTGTCTGTCTTTTAGCACATTTTATCATGTAATATTTAATCTTATCACCCTTGGTTTGGTTATATGGACAGAATAAGTTTTGCCATTTTGCAACTGGACTATTATTATCTTCAATAATGGATGAAATCTGTTTGCATTGTGTCATTTTATGTCTCTTTTTAAAGTTACAATATTTTATGTACACCTGATACCAATAATGACAACTTAATGGCATCTAACACACTCTTTTATTCCCTCTTCCATTTTATAGAGCTGATTGAAAATGTTTACATACCTTCTGTGAGCAGAAGAGAACTTAAGAACTTGAAATCCAGTGAAGTTTCTGAGTGCAGGCCTCAGATTGCTAGCATTACTGTGTCCAAGAAGCGGAACTGGTTACATCAAAGTTCTCTGAGAGTACCTAGTTTGGAAAAAGGAAACTCTTACAAGAAATTTTCAGGAGAAAATTACCAGGTACTGAAATCTTCCAGTCCTTTCTTTGAGCCAAAAATGCCTCCGACTTTTTCCAGATTTCTAGGACAGGAAAGCCCTAGAGGAAGAGTCAGTTCTGCACATGCTGCTGGGAATAGAACAAGATCTTTGGCACTACAAAACTGTACGTTAGATTTTGGTGAAGATAATGATGCAGATGATGAAGGAGAAATATGGTACAATCCTATCCCTGAAGATGATGAGCCTGAGTTCCCTTGTTTTCTAAGTGACCATAATAATCATTTGGACCCCCAAGCCTTGAATTACAAAATAGCACCTGGGAATGATTTAATCAAAGTCATAACACATAATGAAGGCCTTCCTCAATTTTTAAACTGCTCTGGAAATGGTCAGCGTAGAGAAATGAGTCAAATAGATAATGTGCATTCAGTGGAATATTTGCAAACACAAAAGTCAAAGCCTGTATGCAATATTCTGACTGGGTCCGCAGTGGACGAAGGTCTTCTTAAAACTACTACTACGGGAGGTAAGAGCAATGTAAACATTTAATTTACAGTACAATTATGTCTGCCACCTCTACCCATGTGATACAGTCATGTTTTAGAGAGGTGAAAATTCAAATCTTAACTTGGAACTCGTTATGCATAACCTATTTAGCTATGTAGATGTCCATTTCATATGAATATTATGCTCAGCTGAAATAATTATTTGTACATGTAATACATGCATAATATGTATGCATCAGAGTACATTTTTATAAGATTTCACCATATCTCAGGCCTGTGGGAAATGTTAATGTTTTACTTTGTCAGAATGGGCAGGAAACATATCAGAATCACAGCTGGTTTCTTTTTTTTCTCAGGCTTCACATTAACTTCTGGCTGCATTTTTTTAAAATTTAAATCACATGTGACTATAAAAATCATTAAACTGTAACTATTTGATACAGATAGGAAAGAAATTTATTTGGCACCATTACTGTAACGTGGACTATTGAGAATAACTGCTACAAAAATGTTGATTTTTTTTCTCTTGCAGAAGGGTATATTGCATTTGTAAAATAGGTAGCCCTCGCTTACCAATGCTAATTAAGATCAGGAATTTCAATTCTAGCACTAAATTATGTGTGCAAGGTGCAGTGTGATATGACTTCATTGACTTATAGCAGAGGTGTCAAACTCGTGTCGTCATGTCATTGTCACATGATGTATCATTATTTTTTCCCCTTTGCTAAACCAGGGGTGAGTCACAAGTTTGACACCCATGACTTATAGGAACAGTTCCAGCAGTCTCATTTGCTGCTGTTAGGTGAATCCTGCAGATCACAGCTTCCTATGTTTGTGTGATTGCTATATGTGACTTGTCAGCTTCCCCATTAATTTATGTATCAGAAGCCAGCAATGAAAATTAAATCATGTTCCGATGGGGGGCTGTGGTGCCATAATTGCAAATCAATTGCCTGAATTGTATAGATGTGATGGTGGGGATGCTGTGACAGTCACAACTAAAAGGACACGTTGTAAGTCCCTTTTGCTCAACACCATCATAACTTTGAATAGTTACTAAGTGTACATTAAGTAAGGACTTCCTGTATTTGTTGTACAGGTAACTTGGAGTATTGACAGCTTCCCTCCAAAATTAAGCTGGATTTCATTTTACCTACATTTATTTTTTTAAATACATTTACTATAATTATTCTCTAATGCTTTATGAGGCCTATACCAAAATTTTGCAAATAGAGAACATTTTGGAGTTTACTCAAAATGGAGCTTCAAGCTGCTGAAATCTAAATACCATACTATTTAGTAAATGTTGCTTTTGAAGTGACACAAGAGATTGATTCTATCTAGAAAGGAGAAGAAATCATGAACATTGTCAGGAAATAAGTTAATTTGCCTTGGCCATTGTCCTCTGCTGTAAGAAACAGATACAGTAGGTTTCTAGGGAGAAAAAAATCCCTTATCCTGAAAGAAAGTATGAGGAAAAGATTTAGAGGACATGTTTTATCTCATTAAATACCAACTAATTGATCTCTCTTTTTGAATCTTAATTTCTATAGGAAGCTCTACTTCTTCTATTGATTTATTTTAAGATTTTCATAGCCTGACAGTTTACCTACGTTTATATACGTTTATATTTTAATTTTAAGGTTTATTTATTACTCAAGCTTGAATATACTTGTTGTATCCATCACAATTTTTGACATTGTGATTTTGGGGACAGATTTTGAAGGAGATCACATTGCAGTAAAGTTTCAATTATATCCCTAAATATTATTCCTGTAAGTTATATTAAGCCTGAAGGACTGGATATGTCTCTGAAGTTCTGGCTTCAAGTATGAAAGTTAATGGACTTTACATTTTATTTTACAATATTAATGAGTAATGATATTAATATAATAATATTAATATAATATTAAATGAAAAAATATCAGGATAATTTATATGACTTTCTACATGTTATACTCATTTTCAAATAAGACAGAAGGAAAATTGCCTAATATAATCTAGTGTACATCACAATTGCATAAAGCACATCAATTTTAAAAGACTTCTGACTTCTGGTGGCATCCTCCTCACTAATGGACCAAACCGCAATCGTCTGCGGCTTTGATCCGTGCTCTCCCATCGGAGGGCCACGATCATCCATTTTTGGGTCCAGAACCACCCTGTAGGAGTGGTGAAGAAGGGGGAGACCGCCAGCTGGGTCAAGGGGAGCCGCAGAAAAAGTGTGTGTGGGGGAGGACGGAATTTGGATATAACAGAGAGTGCCGTCTAGTGGTAAAAGAACATTTTTGTGACTCCTTATTAAAAACAAACGCCTGGCTCTTTTAAAAGCTGAATTTGATACAAAGAAAGTGAAACTTTTTAAAAACAAAATAGAGACTCTGGAAAGTGGAAATACTGAATATTAAAACAAAAGAAAGAAGCAGGAAGAAATTACCTTGGGATTGTTTGGTGATTTTGGCATAAACTTACATTTATAGATATTGGACTATTTGATGAATTTGGAAAAAAAACTAAAGAGGAATTAATAAAAGCTGATTGTTGGAAATAAATTCTAAAGACATTGGTTGAATATGTATGTATGTATGTGTATGTATGTATGTATGTATGTATGTATGTATGTATGTATGTATAAAAAAACAGAAGTGTTTAAAAATGGCAGAACTTTTTTGAGAATTAAGAAATGTTACATGAAAGAGGCAAGTCGTTTGGTTCTGCCTTACAATTCTTAGAAATGGTGATTTTAGAGTATGAAGAACAACAAGGAGTGCCAGAAGAAAGGAGCTGATTAAAGAAGAAGCCATCTTCAAGGAAAATTGGAGCAACGATATTAAAGCAAAGGGAAAAAGAATGGGAATTAAACTTGGAGATTTGAGGAGGCATTTAAAAGGGAAAACCAAACAAAGTAAAGGAAACAGCAGAAAAGGAATGACAGAAGGAAGTTTTAAAGGGGAAGGGGATAAAACTTGAAGTAAGAAAAGGAGAGGAAAATGAAGGAAAATAAGAGTAATAAAGAAAAAACCAGGAAATAAAGAAATATGGAAATCGAACAAAATGAAAAGAAATTGTTTATGTCAAAAAGGCAAGAGAATAATGGTAAAATAGAATAAGAAGGGGATTCTGCAGAGGTGGTGAGGTGTTGTATGATGTATTATGAGTTTTTAACTATGTTTAATGATTTAAGATTATATTTGAAAGAATTATAGGATGCTGTACCAAGATTAAATATAGTTTTTATGATTAATTGAATAGATTATTTTTCTTTTTGAAATTAATAAACGATTTGATGGGCAATTGAAAGTGCCATGTGAAATCTGATTTAAAAGGATATGTGTTATGTAGTTGTTTAGGAGATTAATTTGATATTAATCTTAAAGGTGATAATAAAAGTTAATTGATTATTGGGATTTTAAAGAGGATACAAATGAAATATAGATATGGGGTGGCACACTCTAATTGTGGGGGAAACTTTTTTTAAATGTTTGAATTGAAATTGAATTTTTGAAATGATGAAATAAGAATATGGATGGAAATTGCAAAACCTGACAGAGTAAAGTTATAAAGCACAATGAATATGAAGATATGAGAATTATGTAAAGTTAAAATAAATAGTAGAAATGAATTGAAATATATAAATAAGTTTGAGAAAGTATTTGAGAAAATTAATAGAAAATATGTAAAGTAATGATAAGATATGAAACTAAATGTGAAAGATGAATATGTAACCAAGGTAATGTTTGTATGGAAATGTGAAAACCTGGAATCATGCTGTTCACTAAAAAAAGATGTTATTGAAATGTGGAAAGATAAAATAAAACTTTTTATTAAATTTTTTTTTAGCAGACTTCTGAATGCTTTGTATAATCTTGAACATACAGTATATCTCTGCAGATGTTTCATCAAAGATGCTTTGGAATGCATACATACAGTAATGATTTTTCTGGGCTTATATGATTGTTTTGGAAATTGTTCCAGATAACTTCATATGTATGAGTGAATCACCCCTTCATTTTTTTCCCCTAGCACAGTATCTGTGTATGCACTTGTATGCATAGCCTTCCAGGATGGTTTCCGTGAATGGGAAAAAGATATGGCACCTTGAATGAATCCAGAAGAGAAGAATCCTTCTCATTCTAAAATACCTCTTTCAGTAAATTATTTAAATCAGTTATAACTTTGGTAAGATTGAACCAGTTTTGGGGAGCATCATATTTCTGTTTTCTCTCATTCATTCTAAATGTTTATGTCACTTCTTTATAGTCACATAACAATCTATAAGTTTTATTTTTTACATGTCTCTCTCTTATAAAAAGGAAAAACCAATCCTCAAATTATGTTTTTATATCCATTGGTTTGGCAAGAAATGTCTTTGAATTAATCTTTGAATTCCATTAGAGATACTACAGTATATCTTTAGTCATACTTTAGGACAACAAAGGTTATAATATAATAACCCAATGTTTTTAACCATAATATATATTTCTTCATCAGCTGGAAACAAATATGTCCAGTATGTATGTGTGTTTGCTTTCCCAGAAGTAGTCTCAGAAATATTTTACTCCTAATGTATGAACATAGCATTGTAGTCTCAGGGTTGATGTGTTTGAGGGGAGATGATTAACATTAAGGAGGTTTACATTTGCTGTAGCAGCACTGTTAATATTTTTCTTGGCACATTCTTATTTTTATGTCTGTTGCTAAAATGTTAATAATGGATTTTATTTACTAACTGGAATATTGTAAACTGTATGCATTTATACTGCAGTGTAATTCAGTGATTTTTTTCACTCCTTTTAGTTTGTGGTTTATAACACATCCCCCCTTTACTAGAGGAAATTAAATAGGAACTTTCATATCACAGGCCAAAAAAGTCATTGCTTTATTGAATGTTTTGATTATGAGACTATAATGAACTCTGGTGACATTGTTTATGAGTTTATCCTACACTGTCTCTTTACAGAGTTAATGAAGCTATTTTAAGTGCCTCTTGGGGTTTTGTGTGCGTTGTTGAATGATGATCTCTGAATGAAATAATTGATGAGACTTCCTACTGTTAAGTAATTGGCTTTATTGCTAAAGAATACTGAAGATTTCATTTAATCCTGTTAAGGTATCTACTATTAATTTTAATGAACATTAAATTTAACTGAAAATGACAGTTTATCTGATTGTCATAATGATGTAGTCAGTCTTATCTGACTGACTACATAAAGGACAACAGACCAAACAAGCTCACATTATAGGAATGAAGGAGTAAGCAAAATGTGTTAGGCTTATATGGATTGATGGTGGAACTGATAATTCTTTTGCTACAGTGATGTTTTAAGCACAGTAAGAATCATTCTAATATTTACACTTTTTGTGCTGGTTTACAGTTATAACACTAATGAAAAGATAACTTTAAAAATAACTCCTTTTTTTAACTATATGACTAATTTGCCACCTTTCCATGCCTTTAGAGCCAAGGAAAGCTGAAGTAAGCTCATAAGCATATTTGTGATTTTTCTTAGTGACCGCTTTGCTAATAACAGAGTTGTTGGTCCCAACTGTAGTTGCTAAATGAGGACTACCTATATTGTAGAACAGTGAATGTTTTCATTATGCTTTTCTGGTGTTTCTTAATCTTGGCAACTTTAAGATGTGTGGATTTCAACTCCCAGAATTCCTCAGCCAACTTTAACATCTTAAAGTTGCCAAGGTTGAGAAACACTGCTCTACTCTACTCACCCCATCTCTCTCTTGCCCTATGCCCCATCCACAGCCAATTATAATAATGATAAAATAACAAAAGCTGCAATGGTGACACCATGATGCAAGCTCTGCCATTGTTTTTTTACTAACATTGCAGCGTTACACAGCAACTCCCAAAGAGGCATAAGCTTTGCAACGTACTCATCTTTCATCACTTGCTCCCTTTTATCACTTCACCTCCAAAGTTCTGGATGCTAAGGTGACCTACTGACTCCTCTTTTCTAAAAAAAAAAAAAAAAAGCAGTGCAGTTTTCTCTTTCAGTGCTGTGACTTTGTGCAGATATCTAAATGTGGCAGCAGAACTGTTCCTCTGGAAGGATTACTAAAAACAGTCTTAAGTTACGTGGCACGGAAGTGCTTCAGGAATTGCATTCCCAGATTCCCATGGTGCTTAAATTGCTATAGACTCCTAAGTCCCTTATAATTTATTGTTTTATTTTCCCTAGTGCAGTAGTTTCTCACTCCCCTTGCCATTAGAAAGCATTCTACACCGAAGAAGCAGCTTTTTCTTATCAAAAAGTATAAACTCTACTTTTCCTGGGAGGAGGAAACACCCTTTTTTAGGCAATTGCAAGCTTCTCAAAATAAGTTTGTCTTTTCATTGCAATTGCTATTTCCATCTTAACTATAGTGCTTGATGGTGAGAATTTTGGAGACAATGTTTAGAGCAAGTACTATTTTTACTTAAGGGAGAGACTGAAATTTACTTGAATCTGTATTGAACTTCCTCAAGTCTAGTAGTCCATATTGCTTGTAGTTTTTATCATACTGTTTCCTTTTTTTTTGCACAAGAACTATGGTCCTTAAGGCTTTCGAAGTAGATGTAGAAACATATAGCTTTGGCCTTCTGAAATAATAGAAAACATTTTCAGCCACATTACCTCACTGAAAACTGGTCAGGAGCTGCTTGTTCACAGTGAAGACTGCCAGAGCTCATAACTATTACATATAAGTGGACGCACATGGAGATAGAACAACTAGTGTTCACATGTGATGATTTAGGTGATTGGAGGTGAAGGTTCCTGAAAGGCAAAAAAAAAAAATATATGCTCCCATTACCTGTTGACATTAGGACTGTGCAGCATTTTGGATAATGATAAAAGGTTGGAAGAGGTGCTTCAGGTGCTTGCACAGCTGCCTTGTGCACTCACTCCTAAATGTTTCAGGGAAAAATATGGCTACTTAAAGAGTTTCAGACTGATCTTTTTGGAACAAATTCTGAAGCATTGCAGACAGATACAGATGGATGGATGGACGGACAGACAGATGGATGGATGGAAGATATAGACTTCTGATTTAGGATCAGTACATTGGACAGATTACTTGGTAATAAGTTATGACAAATGACTTTTCATAGTTTTCTTTTTCCAGAAAAATTTCAACAGTGAAATGATGGGAGTATAAATTTAATAAATAAATATATGCTAATACAAATGTGAATGATTGCAAAAAGCAGTGCTAAAAATATTGAACCATTTCACAATTCTACATTGTGTGATTAATGTAAATAGAATTATTAGTGTTCATAAATGCTTTTAGCCTTTAGAAGCCGTGGTGGATTCAAATGCTTTAAAAATAGCTCTTTTATTGAATAAGTGAAATCATAGTGTCTACAGAAGGAACAAGCACACTTCTTGCATAATTTTCAGTATACTGTGTTCAAAACTGTTTATGCTGAAAGGAGATTTTCTGACATGATCACTAATGACCGTATGACCTAATGGAGAAAACACCAATTTTCTTTTTAGAATGATTTAAAAATAATTTGTAAAATGGAATGCAGAGTTAGAAATACAAACTTCTGACAGCCTATAATGACAATGTCACTTACAATTATCGGTTGGTATAATAGTTGTATTGGATTTGAAAAAGTTGTCTGTTCCCTCTGTGTATGTATGATTGCTATAATGCCAAGAAAGGTTCCAGTGTCTTTTTGACATTATTTATTGTTCCAACAATGAAAGAATAGGAAGGCTTTATGAAGCCACATGAATGTTAGATTGACTTATCAGGTTTTTTTTTATATTTTGGCTTGCTTTTCTAAGCCTTTGCCAGAGGTTTCTGACAGAGAAAGATTAATGTGAATTAATTAAAACTTTGCCCTGATTACTATGGAATGCCTCAGAGCAACCCATCAGTGAGACTGAGGTGATTTGCAATACAAGAGCGGCCTTTGTCCAGATTTATCAAATACCACATTTTTTATGAGCTGTTGCCAGAAAAACACAGCGGGTGTGCTAGAAATAGTCTATTCCAAGTAAGGAAACAGCCTCAATAGAAGCAAAGCAGTTGAATGAAACAAGAACTTTTACTGAGGCTCTGGAAAACATATTTTGTGCAGTAGAATTGGCTTCATCCTTTTTTAAAAAACAAAGCCTAATTGTCAATTTCTGTCAATAAAAAATTATTTAGCTCCCGTTTAAGAAAATAACAGAGGTTCTGTAGAATGTGGATAAGGTGCTATTTATTTAAGCCGCAGTTTCTAATTGGGTGGGCCATTCCAAGAAATGGAATGATTTGTGTAATGCTGTAAAAACACAGTCTACTTGGTCACTAAGCAACTGTGCTCCTGCTATCAGCAGCTTTCCAAAATTCATTCATTCATTCATTCATTCATTCATTCATTCATTCATTCATTCATTCATTTATTTATTTAATGCTTACATTACCCGGCTCTCCTATAAGGCAACTCCAGACCATAATATAGATATCTAAGTAGTGATAGGGGGATTTGATAAGTGTTTTCATAAGCATTTGCTAAGATTTTGTTTAGTTATTTTTTCTTTGAACGTCTAAGCTAGGCAGTCAGACCTGGTTGGTTGTGGGGTGGGAAAGAAAAGTTAAATTAAGGGTCAGATGCACTTTTGCTTTACTTTTTAGTGAGTAAATGTGCTCTCTGTAGTGCTTATAGTACAGATGAGCTAATGGAAAACGTACAAAGATTAAAGGTATCAGCCTGTTTAGAAGGCAAAGAGATAATGGGTGAAAACTTAATTGAAAAGGGGATTCTGCAAGGGTACATAAGATAGCATTGTTATATTAGAAATAGAAATGTACTTTGAAAATATGAAACAAGTGTGATTAAAATTATAGATAAAATACTCATTGTAATGTAATGGTATATTTGTTAATAAAGAAATGAAATAAGAATGAGAGAATGAATTTAGGAAAGAAAGGGAATACTTTAATTATTACTAATGTGTTATAAAAATTTAAGTGAAAAGGACTATGAAAGAAATATGAGAAAAATATGGAAATATAAGTGTTCCTAAGGAAGTATGATATCCTATTGAAAAGAAATANAATAAGTATTTTATTTATTATTGTATATACCTTCTCTTTAAGAACTTAGTGTGTATTTTAAGAATGTACCAAGCAGAACTCGACTGGGAGTTATGCGTTATACCGAATGTTATAATTGTAAAGGCATAAATTGAAGTTTAAATAAGAGTTGAATGGACAAAAATTAAAAGATACAAAGGTGTCATACTCCAATCAGTAACTACAGGGGAAAATTTTGTTTAATGAGAAAAGAAAATATGAAATTGAATCAGGACAGACAAATGTACAAATACAATGATTAGAAAGATATTGAAACTTAGAAAAAGATATATATAACTGAATTTAGAAAGGAATGAGATAATTAAAAGCAAGGTTGAGAAAACTAAGGGAAGGGAAAAATTGTTGAGAAAATGTTAAAATAGTAATGAGATATGGAATAGAACAGAAAAGACGAATATGAAATTGAGTTTGTGTCTATATGAAGAAGTGATAACCCGGGACCATGCTATTCTCAAAAAAAAGAAATTTTACTTGTATTATGTTTTGTGAAAACCCAAATAAAATTTTTACAAAAAGAAAAAGAAAAACTGCATGGTTGAAAGTCAGCATTTTCCTCCTTCATATTCCGGCAGCGTGATCTAGTGATGTCCTGTTATCTCACAAGGGATACTAGGAGGTAGACTGCTCCACCCAATTATATTAAATGATAGTTGACAGTCTGTGTTGAACATCTGTTTTTAACATTTAGGTATATCGTACGATATTGCTGGATTTCTAATACAGTAGTGTTATTTGAATATTTCTAGTAGAATTAGATAAAGATTTATTGGACAGTAAACATGGTTATCATGTCAAGATCTTTAGGTGAGCTTTTTACTTCTGTGAGCTAAGAGCTATGAACAAAAGTTTGAGGCTCATCTTTCACTTTGAAAAACTATGGTGTATCAATTGCTACTATTGTATGCTGTATTCAGTTTTACTTTTTTAAAAAAATTTTCTCCTATGAAACTGGGTTTTTTTTACAAAATGTTTTTAATAAGCAAATAACTAATTATGAATCTAATGTTAAGTTATTTTGTTGGTTCTTTATGAAATTCAGATTTCTTTGATAAATGGAAAAAACATTGTGTAAGAAAGGATTTATTTGTGGATTTTAAGAGATAAGTGATGTTGGAACTTTGTGGAGAATTGATTCCAAATATATTGTAAATTCACTCTGCTATAATGAGAAGAGGCATATGTGTTTGTTTGGCAAAGAAAAAAGCATAAAAAATCAAATCACTGTGAAATAGACTGCCTTTGAAATGCACAGTAGCCCTAAAGCAAAGTTGTTTCTTTTGTTTTCCAATTTTTTCCAGAACCTGAGAGTATAGGCAAAACATAGAATTTTATTTTCAGAAGAGATGATGAAACAAAACTGCTGCATTCAGCTTCTCTTTTGAAAGACATCAATTTAACATATACAAGACAACAAAACAAGCAGAATGGTCCTTCAGCAGTGGGATGGGTCAGTAATTCCTAGGTAGCATCTGCCTCCTTTGTCTTTTTTAAGGAAAGGGGGACGCATAGTCTTGGTTGTTCTGGCACACAGGAAAGGGTATTTCTGGGAATAATGTAGCTTAGGGATCCCCAACCTCCAGACTACAGGGACTTGAGCCCTTCGGAACTGGGCTGCGGAGGTGGTGGGCAAGCACGTGCATCCCTACTTGTTTGAGTGGTGGGCAAGCACAAATGGAGCTGTGTGCACATGCCCACCGCATGCGCGGAATCCTACTCTCTCTTCCCATCCCCCCAGTCTGCAAAATCAGAAAGGTTGGGGAACTCTGATGTAGATGATGCTCAGCATCCTTCTAGACAGATATTTTTCAGATCACGACAAAGAAGTAGTTCTTTTATTTCCAAGGTTTTTTTTTAATTGTCTCTTTCTTTTCTTTTTTCAAAGGTCCTGGAATCATGTCTGCAAGCAAGGCAGAGACAGGAACAGCAGAATATTCTCCTCCAAGCCCAAGCCCAATGAAAAAAGGTGGATCGATAAACTGGCCTTTCCCTGATAAAATAAAATCCCCAAGAACAGTCCGGAAACTTTCCATGAAGATGAAAAAATTGCCTGAACTCAGCAGGAAGCTCAGTGTCAAAGGAAATTCAAGCCATAATAGCTCAGACAATTCTTTGTTGCTTAAAAATAATTGCCAGGAGGTAGGCCAAACACCGTTAGCTTCTTCTGGAAATGTAACAGCAGCTGCTAGCAGGAATGTTATAAGCCGGTATCATCTTGATAGCAGTGTATCGTCTCAACACAGCTATAAAAAGAAAAACAGGGGGACTTCCAAATCCTCCAGCAAAGGGGGCTACCTCAGCGATGGAGACTCTCCTGAGCTTATCGCAAAATCAGGGAAATATGCAGCTGAAAGCAGGGTTGGGAAAGGAAAGGAAGTATTTGCAGGTAACTTAGGTAATAAATCAGAAATAGACATTGATGCTTTTCGACACTACACTTTTGTTGACCAACCCAAATGTTCCCAGTACATATCTGGACTCATGAGCATTCACTTCTATGGTGCAGAGGACCTGAAACCACCACGGATGGACTCAAAAGATGTCTTCTGTGCAATTCAGGTAGATTCAGTAAATAAAGCGAGGACCGCTTTGCTGACTTGCAGAACAACATTTTTGGACATGGATCACACTTTCAACATAGAGATAGAAAATGCTCAGCATCTAAAATTAGTGGTTTTTAGCTGGGAGCCCATGCCAAAGAAAAACCGGGTCTGCTGCCATGGTACAGTAGTTCTTCCTGCTCTTTTTCGTGTGACGAAGACTCATCAGTTGGCAGTAAAACTGGAGCCTAGAGGTCTTATCTATGTCAAGCTAACTCTTCTGGAACAGTGGGAGAATTCTTTTTGTGGAACAGATGGAGATCGAGAACCAATACTTTTTGGAGTTGATGCTCGGAAAGTTGTTGAGAAGGAAAATGAAGGTTTGATGGTCCCTCTCTTGATGAAAAAGTGCATTACGGAGATTGAAAAAAGAGGTTGCCAGGTAAAGAAGTAAAGTTTTGTCATTGCATATATATATATAGCATATTCTTAAGTTTTTTCGGGTACTTACATTTATGGTATTCAGCTTTGTTCGGGTATTTTCCCACGTCATTGTAGTTGTGCTTTTAAAGTTGTAGCAATGTATCGGCAGAATCTCATCTGCCATCATCGGGCCTCTGTATTGTGTTTGTCCGTGAGTCAGACTTTTACAACTGTTTCAGTTTTAAATTTGGGGCTAGCCTACTGCTGTGCCAAAATGGTTTTTTCTTCATCCACTAACCAACCCTCAGAACCAGACACAAATAACCAGATGGAGTTTGCTGTGTTCTGCTTGATTGGTGTTTCTAATAGCTTCTGTCTGTTTTGTTGCTTTTTTTGGTCTTGATTGGCTGGATTAGAATGATTTCTTTCTGCCTTCCTGAAATTCATGGGAAGCCAATTGATTTTTAAAAGATGTCTAACATGGCTATAAAAATGTTTGGCATGAGCTGTAGGGAATTTATTTTTCAGTAAAACAGGTAGCCATCATGCCTTTAGAATCCCAGTGTGGATGTTTGACAGGATGAAGAAGATGCTCCAGGGCAGCCTTAGATATAAAGATATATGCAGAATATGTACATCTGGGGATTAAAATATAAATGGGTAACAAAGAGTTAGGAACTCTCACGAATCTCACCCCAGTATTCAGTAAATGGGTATCACTGGAAATCTTTATGCATTGAGAGCAAGATTTCCTATTATGGGAAAGCTAAATGCCTTATGTTTAAGCCTTTTAGATCTCAGGTTTTAAAGGCAGCCAGATTTTAAATGTGCTTTACCTTGTACCGTTTGCCCACAAGAATTTAGTGCTTTTAAAGACCATTAATCTAGAAATTTCCAAAAGGTGATTGAAAAGATAACAAAAGACTAGTAAATATATTGCTTTTGTGGAGTGGGTTCTGAAGAAAAATGTAATAAATGAGTCAGTATTTAAAGTACCATAATACTCTTTGGTATTTAATGTTGATGACTAAAGCTTTTTTATACTGTTTTAGTTTATATTATAAAAGAATTGTTTATCCAACTTCTTCATTTGTTAGAGAAAATGTAATCCTGAATTTCAAGTAGCATGTAAACATTTAGTTCTGGCTTAGACTCTATCACTGTAAGAGGATGTATTTATGTGAGAAATATTTGGATTAAAAAACAGATATATTCAGTCAGTGTCTCACTCACTTACTGTACATTACATCATGCAGTAACAATGCTTCATCCTACAACTAATATAATATTCATTTGTAAAAATGATACATCTAAAAGAGTGAGTGTTACATATAGTTTGTACATGAGGTGCTATTGTTATTAGTTAAATTTCTATTCAGCTTCCATTAAAAATGCTAAGACAATACAACTTTCTTGCTACAACTTTTTTCCCTTTTATGTTAGCTGTACTGGAATTGCCTTTTGAAAAAACTCTTTAAGAGATTCTACTTCTACTTTTGCTAGGAAAGAAGCAATCTCTCACGGTATGATTTAGATTTTTTACAAAAAATTGTGCAGAAATTATGTTGATCCATTCCTTAAAGCATATACACTACTCAAAAAAAATAAAGGGAACACAAAAATAAGACATCCTAGATCTGTATGAATGAAATATTCTTATTAAATACTTCATTCATTACATAGTTGAATGTGCTGAAAATAAAATCACACAAAAATTATCAATAGAAATAAAATTTAGCAACCCATGGAGGTCTGGATTTGGAGTTACACTCAAAATTAAAGTGGAAAAAAAATAGGCTGATCCAACTTTGATGTAATGTCCTTAAAACAAGTCAAAATGAGGCTCAGTAGTGTGTGTGGCCTCCACCTGCCTGTAATGACCTCCCTACAAGGCTAGAACATGCTGCTGATGAGTGGCGGATGGTTTTCCCTGAGGGATCTCCTCCCAACTGGACTAAAGCATACCCCAACTGCCTGGACAGTCCTGTAGTGCAATGTGGCATTGGTGGATGGACGGCAAGACATGATATCCCATGAATGTGCTCAATTGGATTCAGGTCTGGGGAATGCCTGGGCCAGTCCATAACATGCAATGCTTCGTTTCCGTTGGCTTGCAGGAACTGCTGACATCCGCTCCAGCCACAATGAGGTATAGCATTGGTTGTTGCATATAGAAGGAACCAGGGGCAACGCTACCATGCATATGGTCTCAACAGAGGGTCTGAGGAATCTCTCTCGGTACCTAATGGCAGTCAGGCTACCTCTGGCGAGCACATGGAGGGCGTGAGGCCACCTATAGAAATGGCACCCCACACCATTACTGACCCACTGCCAAACCGGTCACTGCTGGAAGGAATGTTGAACGGCAGCAGAAATTCCTCCACGCTCTCTTCCATGACCCTGTCACGTCTGTCAACATGTGCCTCACGTGTGAGGCTGTTTTCATCTGTGAACAGCACAGGGCACCAAGTGGTGACGTTTTGCCAATCCTTGGTGTTCTCTGGCAAATGCCAAATGCATCCTGTCACGTGATGCGGCTGTAAGCACAACCCCCACCTCATACCTCATGGAATCTGTTCTGACCATTTGATGGGCAGCCACATGCACATTTGGTGGCCCACTGGAGGTCATTTGCAGGCTCATGGCATGCTCCTCCTGTACCCTCCTTGCACAAAGGGTGGAGGTAGCGATCTGAAGCTGGTTGTTGCTTCCTACGGCCTCCTTCCCCCCGTCTCCTCTATGTTTTAGCTGGCCTGTTCCTGGTTGCACCTCCATGTCTGGACACTACGCTGACAGACACAGCAAGCCTTCTTGGCCACAGCTTGCATTTGATGTTGCATCCTGGATGAGAATGCACTAACCTGAGCCCTTGTATGGAGTCGTGGTGGAGTAGATTCCATCTCAATCGCTACAACTAGAGTGAAAAGCACCGGCTTAGCATTCAAAAGTGACCAAACATCAGCCAGAAAGCATAGGAACTGAGACAGTGGTCTGTGGTCACCTCCTGCAGAAGGCCACTCCTGTTATTGGGATGCTTGAACCTGCCTATGTCTTTCCACCTGTTGTTTCTTTCCATTTGCACAACAGAATGTGAAATTGATTGTCAAATCAGGTGTTGCATACCTAAGTGGACAGTTATTTTTTTATTTCACCAGAATGTGATTGACTTGGAGTTACATTGGTTTGTTTAAGTGTTCCTTTATTTTTTTTGAGCAGTGTGTATTCTTAATCAAAAGAATTCCTAATCAGAAGAGCCTTTTTAAATAAATTTAACCTGCTAGGCAAATTTGCCTGCACACATTCCTTGAGACTCACAGTTCAGCAAGAAATATTGCTTTGAATAAAAACAAAAAACATCTTGTAGGAAATTGAGTAATAAATGTGTTCACCATAATTAATATAAATTAAGCTAAATAGTG
>BHFT01011460.1:4453-45424 GCA_004320025.1 Laticauda laticaudata
TTTTTTTTTTTTTTTTTCAATGTCATGTTTTAGCTAAAATTCTTTTTGGACTTGCCCCAGTTTTTAAAATTCATCATGACTCATTAGATAATGGCACACTCTATAAATTATAAAAGAACAATTCATTATAATTGCTTAGAGATTATTAATTTAGTACCTTGTTCCCTAAAAACCAAATTCAAAATAATAAAATGTTTTAAATGGAAACTATTTCTGTGCTGTAATGTATGATTTTAGGACTAATATGCAATAAGCCTTATGCCTGTTTATGGGAATGCATTTAACCTTGTTGCTCATCAAAAAAGAATGGGATAGATAATAACATTTTCAAACAATGATTAAAATGTGCAATTAGCTAAAATATAAATGAGAATAAATTGGCTAAGAAAACTAAGGCACCTGAAAACCAAGCATACATACAGTGGTTGAATGAGCTAAGTATGTTTAGAAATATAACATCTGGAGATTTGCAAGTTCTGTTTCTGAAGGGTAAGATTAGGGCCAAAGGATAGCAAAATTTTGAGTTAGTTCTTTACCATTATTAATTCTGCACAATATCAGTCAGCAGAAGTTCAGTGAGAATCTATGGACAAGCTGCTTAAAATTTTAAGCCCGTTTTCTAGTTCCTTGTCTGCTAATAGTTGCTAAAAGACACTAATATTAAATTGGGAAATTGGACTTCAGAGGTAGCCGATGCCTCCTGGAGGAACATTAAAAAATCAACTTTAAATTCTAATTTGGAAAACAACCCTCCAGTCTCAAATCTTCCTTTTTTGGATAATGAGTGGAAGAGATGATGATCTTAACTCATGATGATTTGGGAGGATTTTTATTGTGAAGAATCAAAGTTATATAAGTTTTAAACTGAAGCAGTGTGAAAATTGCTTGATTATCCAAATGGACGTTATGCTTTGGAGACTGAAGGTTGACAGCAGTTCTTTTAATGCAGGTGTGGGTAACCCTAAGCCTCATGGACTGTGTGTAGTTTTGAATCCCCTATTTTTACCTCTAATACTATAGTGGCACTGCCAAAATTCAGTGGCAAAATGGCCAAATTTTGCTAATATTGTTTTGGATCTTTAAGGTTAGGGTTGAAAATTTTAATAATTGAGATGGGCAAAGTTTGAAGAGATGGTGACTACAACTTAACTTTCTGACCTTCTAGAGCTGAGGTGGAGAACAATGGCCCCTTTATGGACTTCAACTCACAGAATTCTTGAGTTCCCCACCCCTGGTCTATACTATCAGAGGAGAGAAATCAGGGGACAATTGTGTGGCTTTAGCATGGATTAGAATGAGAAGAAGAGCAGTTTCTGGAGAGCCTTGATGTTTATCCTTTGTGGCTTCTTTGTTTTCTACAATCTGGACACATCACAGCATAGAAGATCATTATACAAAATGCTTTATTATAGCAGACACTTTTCTTGTTGTCTTGGGTTAATTCCACCCTTTTAAGCTTTGAAAACTGGTGTAGCTACATATAATAAATCTTTCCTGTTTAGTCCTAATAACAAAAAATAAAATAAAATAAAAAAATAAAATTTGTAAAGCGGTATTCAACCGTTGCCTTTCTTCAAAAGTTCTTGCCCTTGTTTGGATTAAGTGGTGCCTCACTGTGGTTGTTCCACTTCTGGTTATTACTGAGCTTAAGGCCATGGTCTACACCAAGATCCAGGCAGGAATCACACGCAGCTTGTTTATCACAGCCTTTGATCCTGGCAATTGACTAATGGCCATGTGACTGGGTGGGCATGGCTTCTTCTTTTTTGCCCCCCCCCCATTTTTGGGGGGCTTTCTGGGCCTCAGGACAGCCTCCTGTGGGGATGATTTTGCTCCCAGAAGGCTTCCCTGGGGCCCAGGAAGGAAAAAACTTAAGCCTAAGGGGGGGGGGGAATGCAAGCCTAAGGGGGGAAGGCTCCATTTTTGCGCCTTCTGGGCCTCAGGGAAGCTGATGCTGTGTATGCATGATAAGGACTGACTGAGCAGGGAGGGGGAGGTAGGATGGGGAGGGGAGGGACCAGCCAGGGGCATGATTTGCAGGTTCTCTGAATTGCACAGAATCATAACAACCAGTTCTATAGAACTAGTGCAAACCGGTAGAATCCCACCTCTGGGCTATGGGCCTGAATAGAGTGAAACTGCCTATGGATGTCAGCAAGTTCCCAAAATGCCTATGTATATGGCACAGTTAGTCAGACACCTCAAATATTCTTTGCTTGAGAGAAACTGCAAATAGGAAATGAATGAATGAATGAATGAATGAATGAATGAATGAATGAATGAATGAATGAATGAATGAACGAACGAATCCATCAGGTTTCTGGGCTATAAAGTTTTACTGGCCTTTTGGAGAAGTGAGCCTATCCTTGGAGATGTGGGGATGGGAAGCATTTCTTCCTGGCTGCCGGCTGTTTTTTCCTGATGCAAACATCACTAAACTGGTGGCACAGTGGTTAGAATACATGATTGCAGGCTAATTCTGCCGACTGCTGGCAGTTCAGTTCTCACTGGCTCAAGGTTGATGCAGCCTTTCATCTTTCCAAGGTTAGTAAAATGAAGACCCAGATTTTTGGGAGCAATATACTAATTCCTTAAACCACTTACAGGGGGCTGTAAAGCACTGTGAAGTGGTATATAAGTCTCAGTGTTATTGCTATCAACTTCATTTTCATTCACTCACCCACTCTTAAATCTTTCTAATAGTGTGTGCTAAGGCCTGAAATCCATTTTTGGAAAATAGTGATAGCACATCAGATTAAAATGACAGAACACTGTGGAAGTTCCAGTCTTTCTTCTGTGGTTGGTGCCAAATTATAGTGATTCTGGTTTTATTTTGGTTCTGATGCATTTGCCTTATGGAGTAAATAGGGCACACTCCTTTTGTGGAGAATAACTCAGAAATCTCGGGTTTGTCATCATGAGGATGATACATAATTTTACCTCTCTCTTCCATCTAAGGATCCTAAACAAGATGTGGTGGCTGAATACTTGATAAATGACAAGCTGAGGTAAGCCTGGAAATATGAACCTTTTGTATATTGGTATGTTATTGAGTTTGTGATTTGCAACTAAATCCTAGATGGAGTTGCATCCCCTTGATGGACCAGATACAAGTTTTGTATAATTACCCTGTGATCATCTTCCTCTCATGTTTAATTCCTCAGCTCTGAATTTTCTGCCTAAAATCCACATTTGTATGAGAAATATGCTTCTATTTGACATTGAAGCTCATTCTTTTCAATGGGCATTGGACAATTTGACATATTTGAAATAAAGTAGGTCTTTTCTTCAAAATTGGGGGCTTATTTTGATTCTTAGGGTGTTTTTCTTTTCTTTCATCTTTATTTATCAATTTATGAAGGAACAATGTACACATATTTTACCAATCTACTGTACATACATACATAAAAACATACATACTGTACATTTGTGAAGCTGGATGACTTTTTGTTGTGGTTCTCCGGTAGCTTGTGCATATGGCAGCAGAATTGGACAGTGGGGAAGAATGGGGACCAGTCCAGGGGTTTGGAGAGAACTTGATCGAGGGTCCTGCATCCAATGCAGAGATGGGGCCAGGACCATCTGGGAGTGCAGTGATGACTCTGGAGTCTCTGGATTCTGGCAGCAGCAAGGAAGAGGAACCAGGGGAGCCTGTTCTCAGTGCATGTGTGCGCAGAGCTGCTAGAAGGCAAGAGCAGTTGAAAGAAAAGGGGCGACATGTGAGTAAGGCTGGGAGGTGGTTGCCCTCCCATAAGGTATAAAAGACAGGCAAAATGAAGAAGCCTTTGTAGGAAGCAAAGTCATTCGTTCTGTTCAGATTAATCCTTGAAGCTCTGTGTGGACTTTGTACTTTGGTTGATTTTTTATAATTCATTTAGCACTTTTGTTGTTGGCAACAATTCAAAGGAGAGAAAGGTGAGTATTTATCTTGAGGGATTGTTTGGAACTCATTACAGGATGGAAATGAACATAATTCCCAGTGTTGAAATTAAACAAAGACTTGTTTTAACTAAGCGTGCTTAATTATGGTCTCGGAAGCCTGGTCAGAACACTTATACAGGAGACAGAGACAGTGACAGTTTTAATATATGGAATACGAGAAACATTCTGAGTGAATGGAATATCTGCTCATTTCTATAATTCATGCAATACTGTATATTTTTAAAAAGTTGGACATAACTTTTAGTTTGCAACCTGATCATTCCTGTTCTAATTTTGATGTTTGGAAGGACATGCAATATTTTGCTTCAATCTGAAGAAGTAGAAATTTTACCTACCATACTCCTGTCACTGACTTCTTGAAACTATCATTAACACTACTGTAAGAGCTGTGGTGGGGCAGTGGCTAGAATGCAGTACTGCAGGCTAACTCAGTGCTCACTCTTAAGCCCATGTCCCACTGCACCAAGGGATGCAAAGAGGATGTAAAACGGACAAAAAAGCTTGCCATCCATTTGAAAATGTGATGCATCCATTGTGTACTTATTGAAAATGTATGGCGCATCCATTGTGACTTCACTGTGTACGTGTTTTCATACGCTCCTTATCCGTCGAGGATTTGTCTACTGCTATTTCATCTGCTCAAAACAGTTTTGAGCCACACAAACTTTCTGAGCGGCCAATGAACTTTTCCGCTGCGCGTACGACTGCTACTATCCGCAACAACATATGGGAAACAAACTTCTACGTCCGTCTGTCATCCGTTACATGTCTGCTGCTGTATTCCTTCGGCATCCCTCTGGACATCCCCTCAACTCACATCCGCTGCACTGAAAGCAGAAAGAGGGAGGAAGCAAAAGGTAAATGGAACCGTCTACACAGGTTAGTAGCATGCGAAATAGAAAGGAAATGTAAGCAGATGCATACTACATATATTATAAGACATTTAAAGCGGACAAAATCGTTCGTATATGGGGACATATCTCGGAATATTTAGGATGTCTGGAGTATGCCGAGAGTAATGTTGGAGAGGACACTAGCTGACATTTCCTCTAAAAAAGGGGTGGGGAATCACCCTGGATCTCACTATACAGTCCAGACAGCCGTGGTGTACAGAAACTCTTCACCCTTGGTCTTGCTCGTCCACATCATTCCATTGATCTACCACCATGGAATATCACCCACGCCTTATGGCTAGCTCCATCAAATTCAAAACCAGAACCCAAGCCACTGGTTCAGGCTGTTCTCACCTTTATTACGCAAGGAAGAAGAAGGAGACATTCAAGAGCTGTGTGGTGTCTGACGATGGATCGGAGAAGAGTGGAGTTTGGACTCATTGACAAGCTGATGGTGGAGCTGAGGAATGAAGGACCGCTCTGCAATTCCATTCACTTCATAGAGAATGCCACCAGCCATGTTCTGACGAAATTGTACACGCCAGTCTGAGACCCAGTTCTTGACCAAGCCTAGCACCAACTTACGTCCAACCTGGACCCAGGACTGCAGGTGGCACTGACCTCTATGCCACCTGGCCTCTGAGAACCACATACAGAAAACATACAGTAGATGCATGGGAGGGTGCCACAACAACAGCATCAGCAAAGTGGTCAGCAGAAGTGGTTGCAGCCATCATCGAAGAATAGTGGAGGAGCCTCTTTCAAGTGCCCCACCACTGAACCAAGGGCTGGAAAACAACTTGCAGAAGATGGTATCAGAGGTGGAACTTTCCCTCACAAGCGCGTTGGAGCCATAGATGGGAAGCACGTGGCCTGCAAAGCTCCAGGTCAACTCAGGGTCCTCTTATCACAAGACTACAAGGGCTCTCAGTCAATTCATCATCTTTCGCATTGTATGCTGACTACAAGTTTCCATGATACATTGATGCTTTCAGGTCAACGGGTCCAGCTCAGAATAGCCATCGGATACAACACACCAGTGACCCCTCAAAGATGGGCTGGAATGGCCAACCTCGATCGCACTTGGGTTTTTCCAAACCGAACCCCCTACCAATGAACACCAAGATGTGCCCTTCTTCATCGTATGGTTGATGACGCGTTCTCCTCAGAACTCACCTCATGAAGCCCTACAGTATCCACGATACCGTCACCTGTGAAGAGAGGATCTTCAACTTACAAGGCTGTCTAGGGCAAGATGGGCTGTGTGGAGAACGCCTTTGGCATCCTGGCCGAACAGGCTTCCAGGTACTTTCTCATCACCATGCAGCATCACAAGGGACTGTGAGGAGCATCGTGGAGAAGCTTTCCTGCATCCTTGCACATTCTCATGCGCACCCGCTACCCAGTGTGCAGAACAGGCTTGTGGACGCGTCAACAAGTCAATCGGTGACATGGAGCCTGGTGAAAATGCGAGGCAAGGATGAAAACCTAATAGACACTGTGATGTACACAAGGCCCTCAACAGCTCACGTGAAGGGAAGAAGTTAGTGCAACCTCCTGAAACACGGTGCAACTTCCCCAGCTGGAGCAGTGGAGTGGCAAAGACAGGATGGTAGCATGCTTAATAGATTCTTCCTTGAGCCTGTCTCGATAACACTGATTGAATTGTGCCATGTATGTTGAGTGTCCTGTACAATGAATTAGGTCATTAATAAAGAGCTTTGTTATGTTGAAGATATGTTGCATGAATAATTACATTGTTATTGATATATTAGAGGCCATAAGCGTGTGGCACCTGGGGATGGTGGACCATACAGTCCCACTTTGCTTGCACTGCGAGGTTGTATTCTATCCCACGGCTTTCTCCTTACCCATCCCTCAACTATCCTTTACCGCATCCCACAGCTATCCGCTTACCCATCCCACAACTACTCCCTTACCCTCCGCACGGCTCTCATTATTTCCTACCATCCCACAACTATCCCTTACCTCACTCCACACAGTTCTTTCATCCACCACTATGCCTCCACATCACGGCTTCCCTTAACCCATCCACACCGGCTTCCCTCCGCTCCCTTACCGCATCCCACAACTATCCTTTACCCATCCCACAGCTCTCCTTTACCCATCCCACAACTATCTTACCCATCCACAGCTTCCTTACCCATCCCACAACATCCTTTACCGCCATCCACGGCTCTTCTTACCCATCCCAAACTATCCATTACCCATACCACCAGCATCGCTTCCTTCAATCCTACCCACCCACACTCTCTACATCCCTTATCTTACCACTCCCACAAACCTACTCACACAGGTATTCCTCAATACTACCCATCCCACAAAGCATGCAAGGCTTAACCGATTTCACCAACAACCTTTTATTAAGAGTAATAAAATGAAACCAAAGTGTGGGAAGCAAAGATAACCTTTATTTAACTAACTGTCTCTAAGCGTAAACTGTATGCACTTTAATTACAAAACGCAAATTGAAGCAAGTAAAAGTGTCTTCTAAGCAAAGATAAGTTTCTAACAGGTAACAACTCAGTCTCTGGCACTATTCTCCCAATCACTCTGAAGCATGTCCATGGTCTTAGCTGTCGAAGCGTGCACAGGAACTTATGGAGGTGGCTGTGGCTGAGTGCTTTGGTCTGAGGCGGGCATTGGGGCTTTGGCACTCCGAGAGTACAACAGGGGATGGTGTGTTCGGGAAGCTCTCAGACGAGCTGACATCCAGTCCCCGTGAGATTGCAGAGGCCCTTCCTCAAGGCCTAGGATGTAGGTACAGTGAAGACTGAAGACAGAATTTTCTGTTGAGGCCTTGGCTGTGGGGTGGAGGAAGGAGGAGCTGGTAGTTGGGGCGCTGTCTGGTCTGCAGTCTGAGGTGAGGTGAGTCGTGTGGCATGCCGATTGTACCTCGCGGCCTTAGGTACTGGGAAGGCTGCCTCTGCTGTGGAAGTCCTTGTACTTGTAGCCCTTGGTATGGTCGATGCGGGCTGATGACAGAGCCGTGGGAGGGCGTGACATTCAACTGGGATGGGGAAGCAGTCCTGGAGTGGAGTCAGAGCAGGTTCAGACTGGCCTGGAGGGTGGTGGCAGGCCAGTGCTCGTGATTTCTCCTTCATGCACCTTGTACTGGGTCCTGGGCAAGGTCCATTGAGGGTTGGCTCATGTACGTGATGAAGGGCTTTGGCCGTTCGAGGATGGTACATTGCTGTGGACCAGCTGAATAGAGAGATCTGTGTTCGTGGCTTTGATCGTCCGTTCCCTGATCTCCAGCAGGAGCAGTGTGGCCTGGCCTTCCAGTCTGCTCTCTGCTCTAACTTCTGTGGAGGTGGAGGCTGGGAGTGGGGTGGGTTTTGGTCTCTGGTCGTGCTGCTTTTCTTGCTCCATTTGAAGACAGGGGATCCTCCACGTCCTCGGCATGGGGGAGTGCAGCCTGTCCAGGGGATCTCTGCCATTTGGGGCCCTCCCAAAGACACCTGCTTGCCACGGTAGCTGTCTCCTGGCTGGAAGAGGAGTGGCTGTCTGTGGGATGTCTGAGGGAGAGGGTTTTGACCAGAGGGGCCCCGCTCCTTGGTGCGCGGACCTCACCTTCCCGGAAGCTGCACTTTGCCATGATATAGGTCTTACTGGTCAGTTGAGCTTTGACAGTGGCCTGCCCGCATATTCCTTTCGAGGTGAGCTTGCCATAACAGGTGTCCATGTGCTTCCACCATCGCACGGGGCAGTACATCCTGAAGTTGCTAGCCAGGCTCTCTTGCCGTGCCACACTGCTGCTTCTTCTTCGGGTGTCGCGAATAGAGTGTGTGGCCCTTTCTCCCACAGGTACTCATTCTCCCTCAGCCATTTCCAGCACCTCCTTCCTCAATGGTCCTCGGCAAATGGAGTACTGTTTCCTCTCATCCCCTCTTCACTTCTTGCTGTGCCTCTTCCCCCCTCTGGCAGGGGCTTCAGCCGGCTTATTAGCCAGCAGGCTAGCGAGCCTTTGGAGGGCACCCGGAGCTGGCCAGACAGCACGGAGCACCAGCACGAGCGCAGCAGCAGGAGCAAGCCACCAGCAGTACAGCAGCGCAAGAGAGCAAGACGACCACCAGGAAGATCAGCGCATCAGCAGCACCAAGTAGTGAGAAGCACCAGCCAGGCACCAATAGAGCAGCAGAGCACGGAAAGCACAAGTCAGCAGCAACACCAGGAAGCACCCCGCAGCAGCATGGTCAGATCAAGCAGCAGGCAGAAGCCACCAAAGCAGCTTCCAGAATGCCTCAGCGCCAGGGGGTGGAGGAATTGGTGGTCTGCTCCTTCTTGCCAGAGGCTGGCAGAGTAGGCACAGGCTTCCTCTTCATTCCCCTGCACGCAACGACCCATGGTTTCTTCAAGATGCTCTCTGGCAGGCAGCGTCTTATCACTTTCTGTAATGGATGACTGCATTGCGAGCTGCTCATCCCTTTTATATCACGGAGCTGATCGCAACTTCATCCCTCCCCACTCATATGGTGCAGTCGAATGCTTGCATTCGCTACACATCCACACGCGCGCATCCCGGTCTGCATCCTAATACTGGCATCCGTGGACTCGCATCCACGATCCATACCTCGCTACACATCGCTCCTGCCATGCATCACCGCTCTCGCCTACTTCTCCCCACGGAAGACCCTGCGGATTGGTATTCATCCGCTTCCATACCGCTAGGCTTCCTACGACACATCCGCTTACCATACACTCCCACTACGTTACTACCCCGTCCGTTCCTTTTCCGTTGTTGTCCGTATTCTGTTTATGCAAAATTTCGGCACACTTTTGAGAGCGGATAACAACGGATTGGAGCCACCCCCGAAAGTTTTTGCCTTAGTCCGCATCATCGTGTGCTGTCCTTTGCATACACTTTGGCAATCCGTCGGCCAGCTGTGACACTAGCTCTTTACAGAGTTTGATTTATGAGCATCTCCAAGGTTGATTTCAGTCTTCCATCTTTTTCCGAGTATCTGAACACATGAGACCTAGCATTGTTGGACGAAGCGCGAACTATGCTCACTCTGTAAACCCACTGACGAGACGGACTTGCCAAAAGCCACTGTGAAAACAGTTGCCATAGTGCTAAATGCTACATTGCTTGGTGCCTATTTCAGCAGTAAGTGAGAGCTCCTCTCCCAAATTACCAGTTTTTGTTCTTATTTTTTGTGATCCTAAGATGCAGCCCCTTTATTGGTCTATAAATACATTTATGTAAAGAGTCAACCATCTCCCTAAAAGCAAGAACTACTGTGGCGTGGTGTGACAGATGATCATTCTGGCTATGGTTAAAAAATGGGATTTCAGATAGGCATCAACTACTCCTCTCGATGGAGAAAGCAATCATGCATGAATACTTGGTATTTAACCTGTTCAAAAAAAGAGCCTTTACATCCACGAGTTGGGATTTAGTCATGTGCTCTTAGCATGAAGATTTACTTTTTTTGGCTTCCATAACAATTTGCTTACTTATTTTTAAAAAGAACATTTCTGCTTTAACTAAAAAAATAATCCGGCGGCAAAGAGGTTGCTGGACGAAAACAATATGATTGGCAATGCTGTTAAGGCCTGTAGTGTAGGTTTTGTCTTCATCATCACAGCTGCTGTTTATTTTGTGTAATATTTTATTCGTTTTAATGCTTTTTATTAATTGTTTTATAATAGGAATTGTAAAGTCTGCCGCCTCACTCAGATTAGTTGGACAAACTATAAAAATTGACTAAAATCAAACAACAAATGATAGCAAGATGAGAAAAGAGTGAAGAATTAACAATGAATCAAACATGCGAACAACAAAACTCCTATCTAGCCACTGGCCAACAACACTACACTACAAACCTGGCGCTCGGTACACCAATCAAACAATAACTGGAGTTAATGAAAGAAACTTTACGTTACTTGTCCCAGTGATTAGGCGGAAGAAAAAATCAATTGATCTTCATCTGCCCGACTATGGAATTATATGGCCATCACATGTGATAGTGTAAAATCATCGGAACATTCGTGCAATATCATTTTTGTGGCTCACAGCTATCTCATGCTGACAATGAGGAAAGATGCAATTGCCTAGGATCAACAACCACAGATCTTCTTGCAAATGAATCCCTACAGGAGTTTACACTCATGACGAGGCAGGTGTTCAGATTAGGCACACAGCAATTAAACACTAACACATCCGACCAGGCCGATACTGTATTCTTTGCTCTCTACTCTCTTACCACAAAGAAGAGAGCAAAGAAGACAAGAGCGCTAGGCAAACCAAGTTTACTTAAATAAACTCACACTCGACTCAACAGCTATAAACAGCTGATGAGTCGTAAAATACCCTCTCTCTCTCTCCCTTACTCTAAATGAATTTGAAGTTTTGTTTAGGAAACAGGCAGCACAGCAGGCCATTATATGTCAATCCTTGTGTGCATGTATCTCTAAATACATCTATATTAAATAAGCTCCAGGTCTACAGCCAATTTTGCTTGGCGCATATCTCCATTTAGACAGACACTTTAAAAAGCTCGCTTGCAATTCCACTGCGGAATAATAAGTGGGCTAGTGCACAGTGAGACTTTCCCGTCTGGTGTGTGCCTTTAACACTGGCTCCCAGTACCTATGAGCGGACATTAAAAGCTTCACTCTGGTCTCTATCAATCCACACATAAACAAAAAATAGTGACATAAAGAAACATAGTTTTCAACAGTATTTGCTTTGTGCTACTGTTCTCGGTGGTTGCGGATGTTCTTGGATTGTCCCCCGGAGATTTCTTGTTTGAGAAATGGGGAATTTTTTTTTTAAAGTTACGTTAAATCCTAAATCTCGCGGTTTAGCTAATAGTCTTTCTGTTACCTGCTTCAAAATGGCATTTTATCCTCACCATATCACTATCTCAACCAACAGCAGAACATCAACTTTCACAGTTTCACACTCTCTCTTCTCAGCCAATACACTGATAGAGCTCTATAGACGCTATCTAAGTCTGCACCCCCTTCACATTCCGCTTTTCTTTGCGAGAGTCTACACAAGTACTGCATCCTCTCGATATATCTTCCACGCCCACCTCCTCTTTATGTTCATTTAAACAATGTCTAAAGCATTATGTTCTGTTCCATTAAAATGAAAGGTCTGCGATACTTGAAGAACACACACATTGTACTTAAAAACCAAACCACTGAAAATATCACGAAATCCAAAATAGATATTAAATAACGCCTTCTTGTATGCGACTTCACTATTCTTACCAAGTGTTAAAGAAAATGCTTGAGAATCCATTTTACAGACAGCCAAAGAATATAGAAACTCACTGAAACAAATCATACCTTAAGAATCTTCAAAAGAACAAATTCGGGCTCAATTGTTGACCTCAATGAGGCTTCAAATTATCCTACTCTTCGACCTATTATGCAAAGATCCACGCTCCTCCAGAGAAAGTGATCTAAAGGTGAAAGAGAATAAGAAGAGGATGGTCAGCCAACCGGTATTGAATGAACCTCCACCTTGGCTGCGCAACTGCTTGGAAGAACCCTAAAGATCCGAGCCGAGACCAGCATCACCCGAGCGGGATCAATCCTATTGTTCCCCTCTCCGCTATTTGCTCCGCTGACCGTATCTGACTCGGGGACAGGCCAGCCTATCCCTACCAGCCTGTCCCTTTTAAGGTAACTTTGAAATGGCATGGCCGGGGATACCCAACATAAAAGAGGACCCACGCACAGACGGAAACTGGGCCTCTCTGACTCCCGTGCCTGCAGGTCTTCACCGGTGTTCCCCACCCGCCCAAGAAGCCTCCAGCTACACTCTTTGCCTAGCCAGAAAAATCTTCCAGCTCGCCATTCCCTGCTTCCAGTCTGCCTAGAAATCATATCCCAAGTCTATACCTCCACGCAGCTGTCTCTGCTATCGTCACTATCTAATAGCTGGCATACAAAAAGTGGCGTTGAGAAGCTTCCAGCCACCGCTTCTTTGCTCGGCAGAGAATTCTCCATCCGCCACTCCCAGGCTTCGGTTCCAGCCAGCAAAGAGTGCACAAAACCACTGCATTGTCCACCCCATTGTGAGCCTGCTGCCCACTGAGAGGATCTTGCCCAAGCAAGTTCCAAGCAGAGCAGCCAGCAGGCAATGGGTGACCCTGGCAGCTGGCACATAGAATGCACACCTAAGTGGCGGTGGTGGATTAGACAAGAATGGAGACCAAAGAGCTGGAGGTTTCTGCGCTAAATTTTCGAACTGCAAGACCAGCCTACAAACAATCGCTCACCCATCAGCCTGGCCACTCGCCACTATTCTTGCTCGATACAAGGGTAGGATGTGAACTTGCTCGGGTGAGCCCCACGTGACAACCTAGACTGGCCTATCAGCGCCTCGGGCACAGCCCCTCCGGCGACATCGACCATGCATCCAACGGGACATAGGCAAGTAAGCCGCCCGGTCCAAGCAGCCGTAGACCATGAGACAATGAAAGGGCCAGTCACTGGGGAACGCGGAGAATGCCGGAGGGGAATTTTCAGCGTCTTTCGGGGCCCCTCATGGCAAAGACAGGCGAGATCAAACAGCTGCAACATCTGCCCCTATTGTAGAACGCAATGCTCGACTCAGACAGACAGTTGAGCAAGGAAGCGCGACAGAGCAATCCACTCGGGTCGGTCACATGTCAGGACTTTATGGCGCGCAGGCCCCATTCGACCGATGCCAATAGGCCAGCTTGCCTGGCAGAAAATAGGTAGATAGGTCAGAAATTCAAGATTTTTTGCGCCTTATCACGGTTCTGTGGGGCATGGCCGTTGTGTTGGGGCGTCATGTGACTGACTGGGTGTGGGCTGTGAAGCCGTGTCAAGTTGGACATTGCCCACTCAGTCACATGACCCTCCCCATCAAGTCACGCCCACAGAATCCAGTCCGGAGGTTGAAAAATTTGATAATACTACCCAACCGCTTTTAGAGCGGACACATCACAACCGACACCATCGCCATCTCACTACTCGCTTTCATCTGGCTCGCGTGTATGGCGAGCCTGAGTTTTTCTTTTAGACTTCTCGTCACTCACACCTCTCTCCATCTATTGCTCTACCAATCAAACAACACCCTACTAGAAGACTCCTATTACAACACCACACTACACCTCATGCCGTCTTCTTCTACACTTGTCTCATCTAGCCAATCTGGCTAAGGCTGAGTCCGTCAGATTGCTGGTCTACAATATCCTGAACCATATCACCAGCATACATAATCCTGTACCGGTAATCGAAAACATATCTCCCACCTCATCTTCATGATCACCTAGTAATTTAAAAGAGTATCACACTCACACAGCGCTCGCCTACCAATCCACCCAAACAACCTGCTAGCCCTCCATTCCACCACAACATATCCAAATCACACCAACTCTCCTGATCATACACATAGCAACGCACACCAGTCACCCGATCTCTGGAATAAACATCCATATATCCGCTTCACAATCGCCGATGCTTGTCGAAATGCACATAGCCACTCACATCCACGGTAAGTCTCCTCTCGCTGTCAGCTTCAACACATCACACGCACCAGACCATCTTCTTTTCGTCTATTCTTTTGCCCTCACCCACAAACACACGATAATATAATTTATCCTCTTTGCTATATCGCGGGAGGAAGACAAACCAGTCACTAAGACTGATCGGCACTAATTCCTCGCCAATCCACGCACCAAAACTGACCACCCCGCACGCACTATCAACTCCAAACCCAAGCAGCCCTCATAACACCGAGCACTGAGACGACTCGCGCCGGCGTGCTACGGACTCAATCTGTGATATTGAACATTTAGCTAACCACACGTGTAGAGCAAGAGTGACTCCTTTTTACTGCGCTTCCTATCAACATGCATCCACGAATATCTATACATACTGGAACTGCGTCGAAGACACTCTGTATCAAGAACGTATCCTGGGCACAACAACAAGTACACCTATTAACACGAAGTCCGATTCGTATGCGTTTACCTCAATCGGCTTCCTACCATCAAGGGTCTTTCGACGTCGATTTTTTGGCGCGGCTCCGCACCTAATGGCAACAACTTTCAGAGACAATTCAGATAAAGAACTTTCGATAGAACTAACGATTCCTGTTAGCTACCTACAAAATCATACGATTCAGTATGAGTATATCACATATCCTTTAACACATCTAGAAAGCACAGCGTGCGGACCGCCAAATATATTTTTAAAATTTACCAAGCATATAAAAGCAGATGTGACTAATCTTATTAACTTTAACGCGGATGAGAGGACATCATTTTTTCTTTCAGAATAGAAAAACCTATAACATCTTGGAGGCGCGCACAGAGGGATCCAACCTCTCTCACATCATGCTCCATCCAAGCACAATCTTGCTCATTGCTTTAAAGGTTACCATTTGATGTAACAGTCCACACTAAAATGTACGTGGATAAGGCCAAGATCTGAATAACTTTAGTTTGACATTAACAATGGCCACGACGGAGGGGCAACAAGTATCACGAGTGCAATAGCGACTTTTAGCCGGTTTACTGAGTTATTGCGGTAAGATACAACGGAGAATAGCTCGTTCTCATATTTATATGAGAAATTCGAATTTATAATGAATGGTCCAAGACCCTTTATAATCAAACATTATTTGTGTTTGGGAATCGTTAGGCAGATAGCCACATGATGACCTAGCGATGTTATAAATACATATTCAAACCTTCGCGTTCGAATGCCACAATGCCACCACACGCATCTACTCCACGTCGTTAACCACAGCTCCACAGATCCGACTGTGAACTCAGCATCTGACGCTACTGTTCGAGGTCAAACCCACTCTCCTATCTCCATCAGCGACTCAACCTGTTTCACATACGGTACTATGATTCTAAGCCCTCAGCTATCCGTCGTCGACTACCTACTCCACTCGCACCTTCAACACCTGTATTCCGAGCGCTAGCGCTCTGATACCTCCCTCAACCGATCAGCCACACTCATTACCGATACGCCACGTCCACACTCACCCAGCGCAAAACTGCCAACACCAACGATGCAGAAGAGCGATGTTCAAAAAGGACAAAATAAGCTTTGCGCACTCCAGTGGAAAACTACTCATGTCTGTCCGTTGTCTGTACTCACCTGCATACGTGTCTTCATACTGCGCTGTATCCCTATCTGAGCAGCCTCCAGCGTTCACCTGCGCATCATACCTGCCACACAGCAAACATGCTCTCAAGTACCCCTGCACACCGCACCACTTTACGTGAGCGTCGCGAGGACACAATGAACCTATTCTGCCCGACATTCCTCCCACTGACTCACCAATCATGTCACACAGCACTCTACTACGTGCGTAAAACTATCTACCATCATGCTCCTATTAATCATCCAATCGACCGCCCTCGATATCTACTACTCTGAGAACTAATTATCTCCTACTTCGCAGCTGCCATAACCCCCTCACAACCTCGACCACACTCACCATCCGCTGCAGACTTGAAACTATAGAGCAAATGCAGCCGGAGGAATACAGAACAGGTCTACACGCGAACGTACTCGTGACACACGCGTCTACATCAATAAGAGCACCGGCAAATCTAGACAAGACGTACCAGAGCGCATTGAGCTGTGATACAGTTCTCCTACTCATATATAGAGATTAAAACGTCGGCACATCACCAATCGTATTGTATCTGGCGTACATCGGCTAATCTCGTATATTTAGGATGTCCGTGGGAGATATGTCATTAAGAACATGTAGAAGGACACCTAGCGGCAAACAATACTACCTTATTTCCGGAATAAATAAGGCGGAAAAAACTTCATCTGGATTCTCAAGTATGAGTTCCAAGCCAACGCCATAGCATCGGCTGCTACACAGGACCTCTTCCACCCCTTTGGTCTTTGGTCTTACTCCACTCCACATTCTACTCTCAATTGTCGTCACACACATGGATCATGACACAGTCCTATATCGATAGCTCGCGCGCCATCTCATCACCTCCAAGACCAAAAACTCCGTTCACCTTTTCACACAGGTGAACAGTTTTTCACCTTATTCATACACGAAGGAATAGGAACGAGCGATCAAGCAGCCTGTGTGGACTCGAGGATTGGACTGGAGGAAGAATGGCGCGCGAGATAGTCATGGCACCTGTACATGACCAGTTGTACTCGGTGAGCCCTGAGATGGAGCGACATGCAAAGACCCCTCGTGCATTCGCGAGTGCGAGTCCCTCATGAGGATGCCACCAACGCCATTGTATTGACGAATTGTTACAGCATCTGACGACCACGCTATGACCAAGCCTCAGGCACACAATCTCTAATCACGTTCGACACCCGAAACCGGGACCCCAAGTGCAACCTGAACGAGTTCGGCAATCACCTCTGCTGCCACCTGGGAGTGCCCGGATCCTCCTAGTCGAACGACACACTACTCCAGACCAACCACATCGCAAGCCCTTTATGGTCGCGAGGGGCGCGGCCACACAACTATGACCTACCTGCGTTAAAGTGGATCAGACAGACAGTGCTTACGTGCCAGGCAATCCACTCGAAGAAGAATCGTGGTGCGAGACTCCCTCACAGTCAGAGCCCCACACGCTGAACAGCGGCTGAAAAAAACGCTTGCCAGAAGCGGGCCTGAAGGACGACAATCAGTATCAGAGTGCATGGCGCACTCCACCCCATCATGCAACCGTTCGGAGACCAAAGCAATGCGCCGACAGCACCCGTGGCACCTTGTCAAAGCCTCCACGCCAACTCCAGGCATCCTCTTATTACAATACCTTACACCAGGGCATTCTTCAGGTATCCCATCCTCTTTGCCCATGGTTGATGTGCTGACTACAACGTTCATCTACACTCAGATGCTTCAGCAAGTGGGTCAGCGTTCAGCAATGGCCATGGCTTCAGACCTCACACCCGCCAGCGTAACCCTCCAAGGCATGTGGCTGGAACCACAAACCTTCACAATCCATGGGCTTTTCCACCAGTCGGACGACACTAAGAGTTGCCAGCTCAGCCGCCCCTCACTACTCTCACGACACTAGACACAACAAGATGTGCCCGACTTTCAATCGGTGGATGTGAGACTCGTTCTCCCTCAGGTACAACCCTACCCTCTGAAGCCCGACCAGTTCAAGTACCTCATCCTTCAAACTTCACAGGGCTGCCAGTGCAAGAGGCGGTGGTAGGAGAACGCCTTCGGCATCCACTGGCCAACAGAGCTTCCAGATACTTTTCACACACCAGTGCAAGCGATCGACCCACAGAGACTGTTGAGGCAGGCATCGTTGGCAATGCTTTCCTGCATCTGCACAGATCTCCATGCGCCACCCGCTACCCAGTGGTGCCAGAACAGACTTGTTACCATCAACAAGGGGAATGGGGACCATGGAGTCTGGTGTGAATTGGCACGGGCAGGACGAAAACCCTGATTAAAGACACTGTGGATGGTCATCCAATGCCCCCAACAGAGCATTTTCGATGTGAAGGAAGAAGCAGCGCAATACTCCTGAGACGCTGGTGCAACTTCCCAGCTGGAGCAGCTGGAGTGGCAAAGACCAGGATGAATAGATGATTAATGGCATGCATTCACTGCAGCACGTCGCATAAACCACTGATGAGGATTGTGCCACTGTATGTGTGAGTTCTGGTACCTACAATGACATAGGGCCATTATATAAACGCAGCTTTGCTTTATTTAAAAATGTGTTTGCATCAATGAATAAATTTTATTGATAAGATAGGTCCGCTATGGTGTTGGCACTGGGATGGTATCAGACTAGACCATACCGGTGCCCACCGTCATTGGTTCACTGGAGGTTTATCTACTCCCATTAACTATCCTTATACTATCCCACAAGCATCTGCAAAGGCTTAACCATTTGTCTTCAAAGTTTTCTACCAAACACTCTTATTAAGTAAAAAAATGACCAAGTGTCTTAAGCAAAGATAACCTTATTAACTTTCTTAGTAAACTTTCATGACTTTATTAAATAAAGCAAAATGCAACAAAGTAAAGTTACTGTCTTTCTGACACTATTCTCAGTCACATCTGAGTCATGTTCCATGGTACTCACAGTTATTAAAGCAGGCAGGCGGGACTGTGGAGTGCTGTGGCTTGAGTGCTGGGTCTGATGGCACAATTGGGGTGATTGGCCCCAACGGGTACAAACAGGGATTGGTCTGTTCAGGAAATGTCTGGAGAGTTGACTCAGATCTGTGAGTGTTAGTCAGGCCCCTCCATCAAGCGACTTGAGATGCCAGGCCCAATGCTGATGACAGCGAAATTGTCCAGTTGATGAGCTTTGGCTAGGGGCGTGGAGGAAGGGAGGAGTGCTAGTGGGGCTGTCTAGTCTGCAGCCTGCGAGTTGAGGAGTCTGGCATCTGTGCCCGTGCGATGAAACCTGGGCTGGACTGGGAAGTTCTGCTTCTGCTGCGGGCAAGTCCTGGTAGGAAAGCCTTGGAGCGGTGAGGAGCTGTCTGAAAGCCGTGGAAGTGGCTTGAATCGCCTGGGGTGGAGGAGGCAGACACTGGACCAGGCGTAGGCAGCAGCTTCAGCTTGGGCGCTGACGATGGTTGTGCAAAGTGCTGTGATCTTCTGCTTCATCACCGTGGTACTGGGCCTCGGGCAGCGTCCCTCAGGCGTCTGGCTCACGTAGGTGATGAAGAGGCTTTCGGCCGAGGATGCTCTGTCCAAGTGGACCAGCTGATAGAGAAGTTCGTGTTGGTTCTTCATGGTGTCCCATGATCTTCAACAGCTACACTGTGGTTCCTGGCCTCCAATCTGCCTCTCTAGCCTGTATCCTCTGGAGCTGCGGGGTGGAGCGGGTTGGCCCCTCTGGTTGGCTGCTGCTTCTTCCTCCATGTGACAGCAGGGCATCATTTCCCCACGGATCTCCAAGTCTGCCGCATTGGGAGAGCATGCAGCTGTCAGGGGCGGTCTCCTGCCGTGGGGCCCCTGAAGACACCTTCACTGGACAGCATTAGCTGGCTCCTGAGGCTGGAAGAGGACTGCGCTGTCTGTGCGGCTGTCTGAGCAGAGGGGTGCTCAAAGGGACCTGGTCCTTGGTGGCCAAGATCTCACCCTCCAGAAACTGCACTTGGCATGACGTACATTTCCCGATCAGTGACAACTTGACAGTGGCCTGTCCAGCATTTCTTGAGGTGTAGCTTGCCATACCAGGTGTGCATGTGCTTCTCCACTATCCCAGGAAGTACTTCTGCAGTGATACCCCCAGGCTCTCTGCCTTGTCTCGTCCAACTGCCTGTCTTTCTTCTTGGTGTCGCGACTAAGACTGTGGCCCTTTCTCCAGAGGTACCTCGTTCTGCCTCAGCCATCCAGCACCTCATCCTCATGCTCCTTTGGAAAATGGCAGTACTGTTTTCCTCTTCTCCCTTTTCCTTCCCTTGCCTCTTCCTCCCTTCTGGCAGCGGGCTTCTGCCCAGGGCGTCTCTAGGCCTTCAGCATCAGGTCTTCTGCGAGAATGTTGTCCAGGCCTTCAGCGGCGGCCTTGAGCCAGCAGGGCACTTCAGCAGCAGGCTTTGAGGGCGCTGAGGGCCTTGGGCTGGTCACCACAGCAGCAAGCAGGCAGCGCAGCGAGCAGCAGCAGCAGCGAAGCGGAGTTCCTAGCTCAGATGCCAGGCAGGTCGGGATGCTGGTTCTGCCTTCGCTTACTAGCCAGGGCTTGAAGAGTATCAGGCACTTCTGCGTCTCTTCTTGCCTGAACTGACACAAGCCTGCTGGTGTGTCCTGCTAGAGATGTAGAACTGGGCAGCACTCGCTTTCCCCCCTGTATGTGCGACCTGCATGCATGCTGCATCCTTTATCATCTCCTCGCGGAGCTGACTCAGGGGCTTGTAGCCAGCAGCACCAGGCCAACATATCCAGGGATGAGCACGCAGGGCCTTCAGGGGCTTGAGAGCAGGGCTTCCACGCATGCAGGGCTTTGCAGGGCCTTGGCTGGCTTCCCACCCACCAGCCAGCGAGCGCACCTAGCAGCAAGCCGCAGCTCCATAGCCAGCCAGCAGCCAGCAACGCCAGCAGGCAGAGGAGGAGGTTCAGACGTCGTGCACCCGCTGCCAGGGCGGTGCGGATGCTGGCTTCTGTCCTTCTTGCGACCAGGGCACTGGACACCCGATTACGGCACCCTGCTTCCTCATTCTTGCGCTGACTGTATCGATACCCATCGGCATCCGCATTCCTGCTAGATGTACTTGTACGGCAGCATTCTCCTTTCCCTGTATTGCTCGACTAGCACTGAGACATCGACAATCGTGCACTCGCTCATCTCTTCTACACTACACCTCTACAGACGCTTACTGGAGCACCATCGCTACCCAACGCAATTCAATAACTCCACCGCATGCGCAGTGAACGCTTTGCCATCCGCATACTACCATACTGCGCGTGCATCCCTTTGTTTCCTATAGCGCGTCCATGCGCATGCATCCGCTATCACGCTATGCATCCGCCCTTTCCGCTACTGCGTCCCGCTTCGCAATTCTCCACCCAGAACCCCTTTGGCGGTTGTCACTCCCGCTATCCCATCCTGCTGTTCATGCTGCCTAGCCTTCCCTATGCAACATCCGCTTTAACATCTCTGCTACATTACTTAACCCACGTCCGTTCTTTTCTCCGTTCTTGTTTATGAAATTTTTTTCACCACTTTTTGGAGTGGTGACACACGGATGCGACGAGCCACCCCCAAAATTTTGCTCGTCCGCTGTGTCCTTTATGCATATGTTTTGCATCCGTCGGCCAGTGGGACCTAGTCTTTATGTTGGGCAAATAGGAAAATGTGTTATGTATGCCATCTCAAAGTCTCTAATGAAGATACAGGATACCAATAAAGGGGAATATTTGTAACTCAGGGTTGAAATGAGGGGACCTTGATGCTGAGTTTAGCTGTTTTCTTGCACTTGTTTAATTACCCAAACTATAGGTGCTAGGACTCTTCAGCTACAAGATAACAAAAGTAATTTCAAGTCCATATGTAAGCTTGAGGTGATAGTTTCTTGATGGGTAAGATATTGGATTTTTTTTTCAGTGCTATTACATGACATGTTGGCTTGATAATAAGATTAATGCATGAATGGAACACAAAATCTAGGCAAGTACTTTAAAGTTTCATTGAAATTCATGGAAATGTTAGCAATTTATTGAACTATTTCACAATATTTCTCTCCCCCCCTCCCAATATAGGATAGTTTTGATTGTTAGATTTTTGCCTTTGATCTCTGGTTCTTCAGCCTTTTATAATTTAAGGCAAATGTACTAAGAAAAATATCAAATGGCTTTTTTCTGACATGTTCATCTCATTCCCATTCCTGAGGTAGGTTTTTTTTTTAATATGGATAAAGTCTGGCATACTTCATTGGTATGCAGCCACTTTAGGCTACTATGGACAAATCTCCCTCCTCCAATTACCAGTTACTGCCCTTCATGGGTAGTTTGGCCTGGGCCATGAGATAGACTCGAGATACCTGGCTTCTTCAGAGATGTCTGTCCACATAATACATTCTGAAATGTTTACCAGTTTTTAAATTGCACAGAAATTGAATTTAAACTGAAAAAATGAGCTGAGTTTTGCAGCTCTGAGTAATCAATCCTGTCAAACACTGGGTGCATTTTAGATTTTTTCTTTGTTTCTACTTTTATTATTTTTCAGGATTTCAGGTGTTATTCTGAGTGGACCACACTCCAGGCACCAATATTGTGCAGCCAGTAATGCTCCATGATTACTTATGTCACCCTTGGTGGAGAGACTATGTTTCCCTTTGAATTGTTCATTCTGGCTCTGTCAATATTAGTGCTCTGGTGGTGACTGCTGTTACTTTCTCATACTATAATGAGAAAGAGCCATAAGCACTTTTGTTTAGTTCAAAAACAAAAGCAGAGTTGAAACTTAGCGGGATCATCAATTCCAGTACTGTGTTCAAAACAATAGAAATACACACAAACAACAACTACAATAAATAGGCAAAAGAAGAAGGAAATCTCCAGCAAGAAGGTCCTTGAGTCAACCTAGAAACCAGAAATTCCTCATTTTGAAGCAAAGAGGTTGATCAAATAAGATTAAGCTATTTGTATTGAAATCATTAATGGAATGGGAGGTTACTTATTGCACGAAAGGGATTTTAAAAAATATTGAAGCTGTACAACCTTTTCAGGGAGTGTGAAGCACCTGAAGAACAATGAACACAACCATTTCTTTCTCTGTGTGTCTGAACATTAAAAAGGAACATATCCAAAACACATCAAATATGTCCATTTGGAGAACAGTGGTTTACTCAGACAAGCTCATTCTTTTAAAATAGAACCAAACGAAAAGCGAGGACTGAATGCTCCTGGCTGCCCTGAGGGAATCAGATATATCAGTTTTGTAACTGCTTCAGACAAAAAAAAAATCAGCTCATTTGTAATTAATCCATTTTTCTGCTAATAAGATTAATCTGGCTTTGAATGGAGCCCAAAGGCAACCCAGAGAATCTCATACTCAGTAATAAAATTGTCATCTTTCATAGGTTGGGGGACCCTACAACAGTTTAGTCAGAAGACAAAGCCACTGAAGCCCTATATAATATCAGGATTTCCTGTGGATTTGAGAGTATGCATGAATATTCAATGCAAAGCATGATTCAGATGTCACAAAACTAGGAGCACTGCTGACACCTCAGAAGACAGACTCAAGGTTCAAAAGTATGCTGTTCATCTGTGAGAAATAAAGAGTTGTGCAATTACAGTAGGAAAAAACAACAGGCACATAACTACAAGATGGAGGGTACCTGGCTTAGCAGAAGTACTTATGAGAAGGATATGAATGCCCTTAATGTTTAACATGAGGTTAAACATGAGCTAGCAATGTGCTGCATCTGTCCAAAGACTAGTGTAATCTTGACTGCATCATCTGCATCATGTTGAGATTTCAGGAAATCAATAGTTCCACTTTAAGCTGCACTGGTCAGCATAACTACAATACAATACAAGAAGGATGCAGAGGAATGCACAAGGAATTGTTAGGGTCTTGGAAGCTAAATCCTTTGAAAAGCAGTTAAAACAACGATACATTTAATCTAAAAAAGAGAAGTCTACGGTGAGGTGCAATAACAGTCTTTGAATACTTGAATGTCTGTCACAAGAGAAGAGGGTGTAGATTTATTCTCTGTAATGCCAAAGGGTAGGATAAGAACAAATGGGTGGAAACTGATCATAAGAACTAATAAGCAATGAAAGAGCCTGCCTCCTGGAGTCATGGGTGCTCCATCACTGAAGGTTTTCAAACAAAGGTTAAATAGCCATTTGTCTGAGATGGGCTGAGGATTCCTACCCATGGATTTGTACTAGAAGATCTAAGTTCTTTTAACCCTATGATTCTGTGATGTATCATAATGTCACAAAGAAAACCCTAGCCTTTTTGTACTTATTCTGCTGAACACCTAATTTTCACAGCACTGTCTTATGTCTAAGGATATTTATCCATGCAGTAGGGCATTATTATTATTATTATTATTATTATTATTATTATTATTATTATTATTATTATTATTATTATCCTTCTCATCCTTCCTGCTATCTTCTCCTATTGATATCACTTTACTGTTTGTATGTACACTGTGAGCTTATGCACCAGTGACAAATTCCTTATGCATCCAACCACACTTGGCCAATAAATTCTCTTCTCTTCTCTTCTCTTCTCTTCTCTTCTCTTCTCTTCTCTTCTCTTCTCTTCTCTTCTCTTTTCTCTTCCCCCTTCCCCCTTCCCCATTCATTCAGAACAGAAGTACATAAATAACTTGACTTGCATTTTTTGAGGTAATTTTCCTCACCCACTGCTGTATGTCAGTAGTCAGTAATGAGAAGAACAAAGAGGAATAGATTGAGAATATAAAGATGGAAAGATGGCTGGTTCTTTAAAAGATGCTTAGCATTGACAGTAAAACTACAGCAAATCTGAATCTTGACCTAGCTTGAAATATTTCTTTGCGGCCTTCATTTTCAACAAGCATAGAATTATCTTCTGAGGCTTTTTGAGAGATCAGTTGTCAGAAGAATTTAAAATGTACAGTCTTAGTCATATTTCAGACATTGTGAACCATCACTTCAAACTGTACCCTTGAAAATAATATAATCTTTTTGCATAGTGGCAATAATGCTAAATACATTATTAATCCATTCATTGGATGCTGAACATTAGTTTGAATTCTTGACATTCTAAACATTCTTACCTATTTCTGTAGGTTCTTTGCTCGAAAAGAAGTTATTATTTTTCTTAACTTCCATTCAACATGGATTTATTTATCTTTAGAGGATATTATTGGCAAATACATATTCCATTCACTGTTGAAGTCATATTTTAAAAGAGCACAAGGCTGTAAGAAAGGTGCTAAAACAATTTCCTCTTCTGCATACTAATTTCCATATCTCACAGACAGTCGCACATTCATCTTGTGGAGACAGTAATGCAAATGACTGTCTCCACTTTGGCTCCTAAAATAGACTGAACAGGAATAAAAATTGGTTGCATTTTTTTCTCCTTGGCCTTGTAAAACTGTCATTATTTGCATATGAAGTATCCTCCACAATATGTCAGATAAGGAGAAATCAAAGCTAGTGTGTCCTAGATAAGATTTGCTCAGAAGACACCCTTAACTACTAACTAAGGAGAGAAACAACTAGAACTAAGGAGAAATTTCCTAACCGAGAGAACAATCAACCAATAGGACAGCTTGCCTTCAGAAGATGTGGGTGCTCCATCAATGTAGACTTTCAAAAAGAGATTCATCTAAATTGGTATAGGGTCTACTGCCCGAGAGGGGGGTTGGACTAGAAGACCTTAAAGGTCCTTTCTGACTCTATTATTTTATGTACTTTCCCTCTTGCCTTGGCTCTTGAACACAGATCATTTCAGAGCTGATGAGGTGGGTTTGCACACTCAAATCTCTCAGGGAACTATAAAGGCTGTTTAATAAAGAAGAGTTTGGGTGCCATTATGATGAAATGGTAATAGTACAATATCTATGAAAGTGGAAGTATTGCATTTTTAAAGCTTTTTCTGCAGCAGTCCTTGTTCACTGGAACAACTTCCCTTCAGAGGTTAGAATGACCGCCAACCCTGATAGACTTCTGTAAACTTTTAAAAACCAGGCCATGCTCTCAAATATGGGGCACTATGTACTAAGCACCCAGCCTTCTGACTATATTGTTAACAGGCCAGACATCTTACTTTGTATAGTCTTCAGATTAGATGTTTTAATGTTTTTACTATGTTAACCCTTTTTACTGTTTTTATGGCTTTAACATGTTTTTAAGATTGTAATTGTAATATGTTTTGAATTGTGAGCTGCCCAGAGTCATTTGTTGAGATGGGCAGTTATAGAAATAACAAAAAAAATCTAGGATATATGTAGTAACAGCAAGAGCAGAAACTCTAAAAACACCCAACTTTTTAAAGTCCAAGGATTGTATTTGTCTTTGAGTAGCATCTGGGAGTTGAATGAGAAAGGCAGGGCCAGGACAAGAACAGAGTTTGTTTTCATTTTATTTGCAGTTACATTTGAATTACAAATTAATGATATGGTTCTCTTTCTGTCATAGTCTTTCCCCTTTTCTCACATTAAAAATTACAAGTTGGTAGCAGCTTTGGGAGTTTTTTGAGAGTTAAATTATGCATCTCTACTATAATTAAAAAATATGCCAACTCTTGAAAGGAAAAGCAAAGTAGTTTGAGGAGGAAAAGATCTTGGATTGTTTTAAATTATCAGGGATGCAAAGGTAAATAAAAGATCTCTGTCTCTCTCTGTCTCTTTCTCTCTTTTCCTTCCTTCCTTCCTTCCTTCCTTCCTTCCTTCCTTCCTTCCTTCCTTCCTTCCTTCCTTCCTTCCTTCCTTCCTTCCTTCCTTCCTTCCTTCCTTCCTTCCTTCCTTCTTTCTTTCTCTGTGAATATAGGGAAGAAGAAACATAACATGTCTGTGTTCTTTTCTTGGGAGGAAAAATTATTTAGTCAGACTATGATGAAGCATTATGTATGTTTCAGATAGAATGTATGGACCAGGATAAATAAATATATACATTTCAATATGAATATTCTGGTTGGAAGGGAATGAGAAGAACTTTTATTTGAAGAAGTTTTTCTCTTTCCTGGAAATCAGGAGACCAAAAACTAAAAATACTCACTAGATGCATGCCCAGAAGCATGCCTACTATTTTGCACATATTATTTGTTTATTGGGTTTATGAAGGCTACCAAATTCCCAAAATGGTGGTATACATAGATGTTGGGAGATACAGAACAAGATACTAACACTCACATCCCCCCAGCCCCAATCAGTCCTGGCTATATATACAAAGTCTGAGAAGCACTGGTGTATTTTCCTTGTATAATTAGGTAATTAATAATTATACATTCATTATTAAACCAATTTTCATAAATGTCATTATAATAAATACAATAATAAAGTACCAGCATATAATATAATCTGATGTTATTTTTCCCTTAATGCACAACAATCATTCTGCAAATATATAAGAATGAGTCTTGTAAATGGAAAAATGCTGAAATTCTGAGGTTTTTCCTTTCAGATACTAGAAAAGCTTGCGGGAAGGTACTAAAATCCTTTTTTTAAAGAAAAGAAAATCATTACTGAAATACATGTAAATACATGTAAAAATACATTATTGAGTACAATTCCACAATGTATAATAAGCAAGCAATTCAGCTAAAACAGGGGTGTCAAACTTGTGTTCATCAAGGTGGCATCACGTGACATATTGTAACTTTGCCCCACTTTGCTAACGCGGCGTGGGTGTGGCCAGCACATGACGCATCCGGCCTGTGGGGTGCAACTTTAACAGCCCTGAGCTAAAAGATTAAGGGATAAATATAGAATAATGGCTCTAATCTATAAAGAAAATATTGAATAAAAGAGAGAAAATGCTGATTATCCAATGTATTTCAATCTTTTTGGGGAGGAGCATGGATTGAGAAAAATGGTAGAAGCAATTTAGGCCTTCATTAATCAGAATTTATCTGTCTAAAGAGGGAAAAGGGAAAAAAAACAGTTTTGATGCTGGAAATCTTCCACTGTAGATCTTGACTCTTATATTTCTGTTTATAATTCCAAATGTTTCAGTGCAAGTCTTGGAGACATCCATCACATTTTAGCTAAATTGAAAAGCTTTTTCTCCTATCTTTCCAAGTCAACTTCTCTCTATCAGTTACAAATAGATTCCTTTCCCACAAAGCTGACATTTCTACAGCCTCTCTTAACATTTACAGGCAGCTTAAATACACAAGGAGGTGGGCTTGAGCATCTGGAATGCAGGAAGAAACCCAAGATAGCATATAAAGCCTCTCATTCATCAGATGCCTGCTCCAACCCCAGCAGCAAAAAGACTGGAGGTTAAGTGCAGGTGCTTCTGTGAATAGTAATTGTGAAAGACTGTTTTTAATCAGCATCCCTGGACCAGCTTAATAAGACTCCTGGGTTTAAATTAAAGACAAGAGAAAAATCTCCCAATTACAATTTCCTAATGTGTTACAGGGTAGAGCCATTACCATGGTGGCAATATATGACAGTAAAGAGATAGATCTATGTTTATTGTAAGCCCACAAAAATCTGCCTGAAGACATTATAATAGAAGCCCAAATCATGAAATATCTCTGGCTGTCTATTTGCACACTGTAACGAGAAAGAAAAATAAATGCCAGTTGCTAGCAGAGTATTGTCAACTGCATGCTTTTTTTCAAACTCTGAATTCTCCATCAGCCCTCTGCATGTCATCCATTGCTCGTGGAATAATTATGTGCTTCTGTATTGTAAGTTGTAAACAATCTGTCCCTCTTCCCTCGCCCGGCTTTTCCAAATCACTAGATTTCAACAAAGCTGGTACAATATTCCAGCAGATGTACAATTCCTAAAAAACAAGACACGGACAGGCAAATTTCACCAAATGTGTACACTGGAGAAAAGTCCAGCTTTCTAGCAACAATGGCAATGGAAATATCTCTTGTAACAATGGTATTGGGTTCAGCACAGGCATTCAGATAAAATGGACAATATGAGTCCATCGCAGGGACTTCCAAGGGATATGTTTTGTCCCCTGCAATAAGGGGTTTTGAAGAAAAGGCTGAGAGAAGAAGCAAGACAGCTAAAGTCTAAGAAACCATTTTATGTGCAAGAATCAAATCTACCACTGAATAGTTGAGGCCTAGGTGATTTTGTTGTCAAGCTTTGCACGATTAGCTACTCCTGAAATATGATACCTCTTTCCAACTACCGGAATATCTATTAAAAAATCAAGCCTCATGCTTTCAGATTCTCATTCTCTTAGTCAGTTCTATTTTGAGAAAATGATACTTCACCCTTCTCCATTGTTGTCTGTTACATTTAGACCAGAGGTGGTATTCAGCAGGTTCTGACCTGTTCTACAGAATCGGTAGCAGAAATTTTGAGTAGTTCAGAGAACCGGCAAATACTACCTCTGATTGGAGATTTTACAGCATCCTTCCACCCTTGGCATCTGTTGCATGGTCATCTTTGGTATTTATACCTGGAAAATGCAAGTCTTTTACATATATATGTAATATGTATATGTAATATATATATATCTAATATATACATATACATATACATATACATATACATATACATATACATATACATATATATTTGTTTTCTCAAGCTTTCGCGGGTACTTACATGTGTGCTGTTTAGCTTCCTTCGGGTATTATCCCACGTCATTGTTGCTTTTAAGTTGTAAGCAACGTTGTCAGCAGAATTCTCCATCTGCCCATCACTCCCAGGCTTCCTGTATTGAGTTCGGTATGTGGGTCAGGGTGCTATCCATAACAGCCATTAGTTTGTTAAATTTGAGCTAGCCCCACTGTGTCCCAGAGCTGGTTTTATCTACATCCTGATTGGTTGGGAGTCTTGCGGTCTTGTGTTATATCTGGACTTGGATTTGGGTTTTGATTTAGGTGTTTCTAGTTTTCTTCTTGTCTGTTTAAAAAGAGCACTACAATTTAAAAGCACAACTTGTTAGAAAGCACTACAGATGGATGGTGGGATTACATACCCGAAGGAAGAATGAACCTGCATTCATGTAAAGTACCTCGTATCCGCAAAACTTATTTATTATAGTATATATAATATATATATGTTTTTTGTGTAAGGCCTGTCGCCGGGAAAGCCTTACAATGTTTGTGCTGTCTACGGCTTCCTTCGGCGTATCTCATTCCCACGTCATTCGTAGTTCGCTGTTAAAGTTGTCCAGCCAACGTCTTCAGCCAGAATTCCCATTGCCATCAATTCAGGCTTTTCTGAATGGATACATATATTGCCTTCCCGGGAAGGAAGCTAACAGCATAGTATATTATATAGTATGTCGTGTGTGGTGTGTGTTGTGTGGTGATGTGCTCGTGTGTGTGTGTGTCTGTGTCTGTCGTCTGCTGTCCTGTGCTCTGTGTCTGTCGTCTGTATTATGTGTGTATGTATGTATATATGTATATATACTGCTGTTTAGCTTTCCGCTTCGGGGTATTATCCCACGTCACTGTAGTGGTGCCTTCAAAGTTGTAGCAATGTTTCAGCAAGAAATCTCATCTGCCATCATACAGCTCGCCATATGGATGTGGGTCTCAATAGCCTTTGTTCAAATTCCGAGGCTGGCATTTCTGATGTCTGGGAGTCTTGTCATGTGTTCCCTGGACTTGGATGTTTGTGGATTGATCTGGTGTTTCTGGTTTCTTTCTGTCTGTTTTGTGGCTTGATTGGCTGCAACACTCTGTCTGTGTTGGAGGGCTTCAGTGCGAGCTTGCTTCGTGAGAAAGATCGGCTGCTATCCATTAGAAACCAGGTTTTCACCTGGTGCCTGGTGGGGGTGTCGACGCTGGGGCATCAGAGGGAGTCTTGTTCTGTGCTCCAGGTTGTTTGCCTGGCCTTGGTGGTGTGAATCTTCTATTTTGAAAAGTGCAGCGTTTCCAAATGACTTGACAGTCTGCTGAATCACATACCTCTCTTCTAATCATGATATTCAGGTCTTTTTGTCAATTCTCTATGCGCTGTCTTCTGATGATCTTTGGCTGGTTACTATAGTGCTAAGGGTTTTTAGTGCCATTGAAGTTGATGTTGTGACCTGTGGTTTTCCATATGGTGGACTAGTGAGGAGAGTGGTGTTTCCAAGCTTTTTACTGCCATATTTTTGTGTTCATCTAGCGGTCCTATCTTATCTTCTATTTGGTTCGTCCAAATGTATGTGGCCTGCGGCATGATGGACAGGAAATTCATATATGCCTTGGTTTCCGTCAAGTTTTGTTCTTTTGGGGGTTTTCTAAGGATGGCTGCATTTTTTTTGTCTGTTCTTGAAGCAGTCCTTGATGTGATTGACTGTGTAGTATCTTACCTGATTTTATCTTACTACTGTTATGTAGGGAAAAGACAGCTGTTCCATAGGTCTCTGTTGATCTTCTGTCTTTGTTCATGTCTTGGTGTGTTTTTGTGGAGCAAGCTGATGATTTTGTTTTTGTGAAGCCGTTGGTGTTCAATACTTAGTCAGGGTGCATAGTTCCGTTCTTTAATATGTGTCTTGTCCTCCAGCCGTTTGGCTTCTCGGTAATTAGTGTTTGCCACGGAAATTTATCTTTTGTGCTGGGTGGTTGGTGGGATTGGCGTTGAGGTAGCCGGTTGGTGTGGCGTGTTTTCTTTCTGTATATGGTCGTGTCCAGCTGTCCATCTGTTCTTTTGGTAGATTAGTACATCTAGAATGGTAGTTGTTGTTTTAGTTTCCGTTTTCCATGGTGGAAACTTGATTTTTGGGGTGTGGTGTGTTTAGGGTTTGTAGAAATTGTTTAGCGTTTTCTTTTCCATTGGGCCAATCAAAAATTGTCATGATGTATTCTTAGCCATAGTTTGGGTTTGTGGGTGGGCATTAGCCAGGGCTCTGGATTCGATTCTTTCCATGAACAGTGTTTTGGCAATGACGGTGTGAACAGTGGTGATCCCATAGGGCTCCTTCAATTTGCTTTTTAGTAGTCTTTGTCCCTTTTGTCCATATGAATATATGTGTTGGTTAGGCAGCGTTCTGTTAGTCCATTGGAGGTCTGTTAGGCTGGTTGTATTTATTTTTGAATTGACTTTCAAAGAGTTTCTTTTATTCGGGACCTTGACGTTGAATAAGTGAAACACGTCGAAACTTACAACAAAGATCTTTCTTGTTCCGCTTTAGTCTTTTGATCATTTTCTAAGAAGTGTATGAGTTTTTGTACCATTATGCAAGCTGCGGCTTTTTCAGCAATGGGCTCGCTAGCTTGTGTTGCTAAGTCATTTAGCTAAGGCTTTTGTATGGTGACTCCTATGGAGCTGACTATGAGTCTGAGAGGTAATGCCTTTTTTGGGTAATTTTTGGGAGGGCCGTTTATAATTTGGGGACATCTGGAAGATTTTTTCTCTTGGGATGATCGTACTGTTGGATTTCTTTTGCTTTTATGTGGCTGGTTTATAATTTTCTTCTTTCTGGTTAATTTTTCTAGACTATGTGGATGTGGGTCTGGTGTTTAATAGGTTTGTAATGTGGATGTCTTGGAGTAGGTCTGTCAATTTTGTTTCATATCTTCTTTCTAGTCCATTACTTATGTGGCGGGCATTTTCCTTTGTCTGCTGGGAGTATGATATTATCTGTCACATTTTTCCAGGGTTTGGTAGTGCTCTGATTCATTACTTTTGTGCAAAATTACTTTTGTGTAGTCTTTCGTTGTGGCATAAAGATGTGAGTAACCTGTGTCCTTATTCTGTCCAGCCTTCATCTGTATTTTAATTTGGTTAGGCTGGATTCCTACTTGCACTATGATGGGATTCTGGTTGGGATTTTTTTTGGGTCCTATGGCATAATTGAAATCCATTTGGATGAGAAGGACTGTTTCTGTTGTTGTTGAGTAGTGGATTCCAGCTGGGTTTGGAAAAAATGGGTTTTTTATATACTAATGTTCCAGGTGTTGTGAGTTGTTTGGGGGTTTTTCTGTATGTTCTAATATCTTTTTAGTTTCTTTAAGAAGTTTTTTCATTTTCTTGTAAGTGGTTGCTCACTCCTCCAAGTTGGTAAGTTGTTTATTCTTTCCCCAAGTAGAGGGTGGATTTTGTTGCTCAGTTCCTAGGTTGTAAGTGCTACAGCAAATTTTGTTTTAACTTGATCCAATTGGATCTTTTACTGTGAATCTTCATTCCTGAGTAAGCCATCTTCTTGTTCTATTTCAGGATCTGTTTGGTAGCTGCTGTGTTCTGATGAAGATGTTGAATTTGATAGCAAGGTTGGTGTTGCACTGTTTGTCTCTGCAGCTGCATAGCGAATTTTAGGTCACATAAGTAATCCTGCTGCTTTTTACTTCCCAGCTTCTCATAGCTTTTGATCTGGCTGTTTCTTTCCGTCCCCGTAGAGTCAATATTATTTTTTTAAGCTTTCGCGGAGTAACTTGAGCATGTGTGTTGTCATTCCTTTCAGGTATTATCCACGTCACTGTAGTGCTGTTCAAAGTTGTAGCAACGTTTCAGCATGAATCTCCACTGCCATCATCAGGCTTTCTGTATGGATGTGGGTTTCACACCTTTGGTTTCAACATTCGAGGCTGGCCTAAACTTGCTTGATTGGCTGGCCCACTATACGAGAGTGGCCCTAGCCACTATTAGAAAACCCCAGCCAAGAATTTCAGAAGAAGCCATAGAGAATTGAAACAAGACCCTGAAAGCATGAATAAGGAAGAGATGAATTCCAGCAGCCAGACGCCAATCATTTGAAAGCTGCACTTCAAATAAGAAAGATCGTTCCACCCAAACAAAACCAGGCAACACGCTGAGCACCAAACACCCCTCTTGATGCCGTCCAGACTCAGAACAACGACCCCCCCCCCAGGCACCTCAGGTGGAAACCTGCTCCTAATATGGATAGCACCGTCTTTTCACAACGTGATTGTAAGGGTGCAGCGAGCGTTGGGAGGCAGGTCACTTTTATACACAGAAGCCAAGCTGCACTGAGCCTCCAATACAGGAACAGAGTGTTGCCAGCCAAATGCAGAAGCCAAAAAAACAACAGAAAGAAACCAGAAGCACCGAATCATATCAAACTTCCCAAGTCCAGTGAACACAGACAGAACTCCCGCAAATGCAGAATAGGCCAGCTCGAATTTTGGAAACCAAAAGGCCTGTTGAGACCCAATCTCATCTCACAGAAAGCCTGAGTGATGCAGTTGAGAATTGCCATGGCTGAAATATATTACCAACATATGTGGTGTGTAATATATATATAATATAGTGTTCTTGGTTTTCTTTTTGTTTGTTCTGTTTTTTAAGCTCTCGCGGGTACTAGTTACAAAACCTTACACATTTGTGCTGTTTTATGCTCTTTTCTTCGGGTATTATCCCCACGTCATTGTAACTTCTGTTAAAGTTTGTAGCTCATTGTAGTTCTTTAAAGTTGTAGCAACGAGTGTTTAGCAAATCGTCAATCTTGCCAGTCATCAGGCTTCTGAATGGAAGTTCTGATGGAATGAAATCATTCAGAAGCCTGATGATGGCAGATGAGATTCTGCTGAAACGTTGCTAACAACTTTAACAGAACTTACAATAGCTACAACATTTAACAGAACTACAAATGACGTGGGATAATACCCGTAAGGAAGCTAAACAGCACAAATATATATATATATATATATATATATATATAATTATATATACATATATTATATATATATATATATATATATATATATATATATATATATATATATATATATTTGTTTTTTTATTAAAGTTTTCAACAGTACCTACATTGTTTGTTTCAGCTTCCTTTCGGGTTACTACCCACGTCATTGTAGTTGCTTTTAAAGTTGTAGCCAACGTTTCAGCAGAATTCTCAAATCTGCCATCATCAAGCTTATACATACAAACTCCAAACAGAACGCCTGATGATGCAGATTGAGATTCTGCTGAAACGTTGCTACAGACTTTAAAAGCACTAACAGTGACGTGTGGATAATACCCGAAGGAAGCTGAATCAAGCACACATTGGAGTTCCCAGCGAAAGCTTAAAAAACACAAATATATATCTAAGTTTTTTCGCGGGTTAGACTTTACATGATTGCAGTTCAGCTTCCTTCGGGTATTATTCCGCACAACGTCATTGTAGTGCTTTTAAAGTTTGTAGCAAACGTTTTCAGCATGAATCTCATGCTGCCATCATCAAGCTTAATACATACAAACTCCATACAGAAGCCTGATGATGGCAGATGAGATTCTGCTGAAATGTTGCTACAACTTTAAAAAGCACTACAATGAACGTGGGATAAACCGCGAAGGAAGACTGAACGCGAACATAATGTAGTACCGCACGACAAGCTTTAAAAACAAATTATAATATATATAATATAGTATAATATATATATATAATACTATATATATACTATATAATTTATATATATGTGTTGTTATTATGATGTGTGTGGGGTGTGTGTTGTGTGTGTGTGTGTGTGTGGTGTTGGTGTGTTTGTATCTCTGGTTATTCGGAGTTTCTCCCGCGTAGAATTGGAAGTTATCTTAAGCAAGTCGTTTTCGATGAAAAGTCTTTCATTCATCATCTTCAGGCTTCGTTTTTTCTCAGCTCTTGTGCTTCTCAGAAGGTAATGTGAGACTTGCCAGCTGCTTTCTTCTTTTAACTTGCTAAGCTGGTTTGGGTGTGACTTTTGATTGGGTGGGGGTTTGAGCTGTTGTTCTTGATTTGGGTAGAGTTGGGGTGGTGTGTGGTTCTTGAGTATGGCTTGGGGGTGTGGTTTCTGGCTTAGGTGTTGGGGGCCTTTGGCTGCTGCTGCGGTTAGTCCTTTAGTTGTCTGGGGGATGATGAGGCTGGTAGAGCTGTGATCTTGTTTTTGTTTGGCCTTCATGTTTCGTAGGTCGTGCCAACAGTTATTCATGGGTGGGCGTGTCGTTTGCTTTCTGTGTATGGGTCGAGGAGGGGTTTTGAAGTGGATATGGTGCGAGCTGCAGTAATGGCTTCTGGTTGTGGTCCGTGTCTCCTCTTCTGTGGTGGGTGTGAGTCTTTTTTCTTGTGGTGGAAGTGTGGTGGTAGCATCTTGTGTGGACTTGTTTGGGTTGTGGGTTGGTGTCATTTACTTCATTGTTTAGGTAATCGCGTTTATTATGAGGGCGTTTTCCCAATGGTTGGTTAGGCGGGAGGTATCAATCTTCGTTTTATTCAATGCTGGTGAGTGGGCGCCGTTTATTCATGGCTGTGGTGTTTTTTAAGCTCTCGCGGGTATTACATATGTGGCTGTTCAGATCTTCCATAACAGAAGCCTGATTGATGGCAGATGAGAATTCTGCTGAAACGTTGTAACAGACTTTAACAGATACTAATATGGAGCTTATGGTTAGGTTTTTTTGGGTGTTTTCTCCCACGTAAAATTGGAAGTATTAGGGCCAACGTTTCGGATAAGTCTCATTCATCATCTTCAGGCTTGTTTCTTTGGCTTTGTGCTTCTCGGAGTAATGTGAGCTTTGCAGCTGCTTTTCCTTTTAACTGCTAGTGGGGGTGTGACTTGATTGGTGGGGGCTTTGCTTGTGTTCTGATTGGGTGGAGGGTGTTTCTCAATTGGTTGGAGGGTTTGGGGCTGTGTGTCTGATGTGAAGGGGTGGTTGGCTGAACAGCATATATGATAAATGATATATATAGATATAATATATAATATATTTAATATATAATATATATTAAGCTGTTTAAGCTTTCCTCGGCGTATTATCGCCCACGCATGTAGTTTCGTTTAGAGAAGTTGTAGCAACGTTTTCAGGCAGAATCCCATCATGCCATTCATCAGGTTCTCTGGTACTGAGTTAGTGTCTGGGTTTTCAAATTTGAGGCTGGTCCATTCTTGATTGGCTAGGAGCCAGAATCGGACGCAGCCTCCACATTTGAACCAGGAACTAACTCAGTACAGGGCCTGATGATGGCAGACTGGGAATTGCTGCCTGAAGACCTTGCTTGCAACTTAACAGAACTACAATGACATGGGATATACCTGCAAAGGAAGCTAAACAGCAGCACAGTGTACAGTACCCGCCGAAAAGCTTAAAAACAAATATAATATTATATATATGTATAGTATATATATAATATATAATATAATATATATATATATATATATATATTATATATTATATATATATATACTATATATATATATAATATATAGAACCATAATTTTATAGATATGGTTTCAATTTCTGTTTGTTTAGAGTTGGACCGAGCGCTCTTTGAATATCAGGCTGCTGTCAACAAATAGTTTTTATTTTATTTTTTTTTTTTTTAACTTGAAACATATCATCTTCCATTAAACAGTGTGTGCCTGGGTACAAAATGTTTCTGTGCTATTACAATCACAATTTTACAATATTTGTTATATTGATAAAGTCTCTAATTCTTACAACAATCAACAACAATAATCATCTCCATTATCATGATGCATAACTCTATTCATTTCTTCTCTTAAACATATCTGTCTAATGAAAATATAGTTAGACATAATAATTTTAACAATCATATTAATAATGTCATATATTGTTTAACATATCTTTATTTCACTTATCTCCATTTTCAAGAAATGGTTTTCTAATGAGGAGCTTCAGTCATCATCTACACTTCACTTCTTTTCTACCTGTATCTTCTCCACAAGGCTGAGATTCAGCAGGTTCTTACCAGTTTTTGGGAAGAACCAGTAGCTGGAAATTTTTGAAGTTGTTTCGGAGAACCGGCAAAATACCACCTCTGACTGGAGAGTTTAACTGTATCCCTCCGTTGCCACTTCCACCAAGCCACTCCACAGACGCACAGTAGTGAAAAAAAAGGTGAATCCCACCACTTGTTGTACCTTCCTATGAAGTTTGTAATGCTTTTGGGCGGCTTTACCTGTCCATTTCTCAGAAAGAATATATATTGGCCAGATGATGAAAAAGGAAATAATGACAGGCAATATTTGTCTCCCACTCAGGGACAAACTCTCTCGTCACTTTACTGAGACTGGAATATCACCATTCTTCATTACTTTATGATTTTATTTTCTTATTATATGCAAAATACAAAGAAGAAAAGGAAGATACGGAAATTTAATACCTCCAATTTTTTCATTGCTGAAGGTGCTAAGTATTACATTTATCAAGCTCAAATATGCAGTTTGGGCATAATTATATTTTTTGAGAAAAAGAGTTGGAATCTTGCAATACAAGGACGTCAGGTCTAAACTACTTTAAGAAACATTTCTTATTCATTGAAAAACAAGAATCTTAATTACTCTGAATTGCGGGTATTCCTAATAAGTAAATGTGTGTGTGTGTGTGGTGTGTGTGTGTGTGATTGTGGTGTGTAGGGGTGTGTGTGTGTTGTGTTGAGGGGTGTGTGTGTGTGTGTGCTGGGGTTACAGCACAACCCGAAGCAGAGTTGTGTTGCTGAATACTTGCCCATGGCCAGGCCTGGCAAAGCAAGGCAAAGTCAAAGCATGGCTGGAAAAAGGCAATACTTGTTCCCAACAAGAGCCCCTCCCCATGGCATCTCTTTAAATCTTATTCCCCAAGTGAGCCTTGTAATGAGGGACAGGGCACTCCCCCGAGCTGTCAGTTTGCCCTGCACTGATCTCACCTCCTCTCCATCTTCCATGCTCTAGGATTGGGTGGGGGAGGCAATTGCTCCTCCTCAGAACTCCGTCACTCTTCTGTTTTGCTGCTTACTCTTTCCCTTCCTTTTTCCATTGTGTGGTTGTCCTGTGTCCTCTCTCTGTCACCGGTCACCCCTCCAAAGCCAAGGGACCTGGGACTGCTTCGTCCTGCTCCCCCAGTCCTCCTCCAGGGCCACAGAGGCTGTGCCATCCTCCTCTGTCAGCCCTGGGTTCCATCTTGTCCACCTCCTCGGACCCAGGCTCTGACAGGGCCATGACATTAATTATTATGGTTTGTTGTAAAGTCAGCCAGATGTTTAGACTGGATTTGGCATTTTTATCCACTATAGAGTCATTGGGATGGGCAGATTTCTTGCCTGATGGTGTTGAAAGTATTGTTACAGGATGTAAGCCATTCCAAATAAAGAGGTTTTTTGTAATTATTATGGTTTGTTGCACAGTCAGCCAGACTGGGTTTGGCATTTTTGTCCATCTATTGACCTGGGATAGGTAGATGTGGATGTTTGATAGTGTTACAGTTACTGTCCCAGGATGTAGGCTGTTTTGAGTAAAATTGCCTTTTCCAGTTGACTGATGATGAATTTGGCAATCCTGATGATGTTCAAGTGGTGCTCCAGTTGTTTTAGGATTGCACCCAGGGTGCCTATTACTATTGAAGCTACTTTTGCTTTCTTTTGACACAGTCATTCTGCTTCTATTTGCAGAACTATTTGACTTTATATTTTGTTATCTTCTCTAGTCTTTCACTTTCTCTTCTTTTCTGCTCTCTTCGGGTACTGCCACATCGACTAGCCAGACTTGTTTGTCTTTCTAATTGACAATTGAGGTCTGGGGTGTTATGTTGCAGGTGCCCATCTGTTTGAATTCTCTAGACTGCAGACTTAGCATCTGCAGTTCGTTTGACTTTCTCTCTTTTATGATCCCACCAGTTCTTGCTTGCAGGCAAATGATATTCCTTGCAGATCTTCCAATGCACCATTGTTTCTACCTTATCATTTTGTTGCTTGTAATCAGCTTGTATGATCTTAACTAACCAGGTGGTCCATTGTTTCTTCAGATTCTTTGCATAGGCGGTACTTGCTGTCTGTTGCTGTCTTCTCAATTCTAATCTTGTATGCATTTGTTTTTAAGGTTAATTTAGGGGCTTATTTTAAGATGTAGATATATTGCCAAAATAATTCTTACCAACTTCTTTGTGGAAAGATTATGCNAGGTTAATTTAGGGGCTTATTTTAAGATGTAGATTTATTGCCAAAATAATTCTTACCAACTTCTTTGTGGAAAGATTATGCCCATATACACCTGCCAAATGTAAATTTTCTTTTGAGACTCTTCTCCAGATTTCTTCTTGAGTTAGAGGCTGAGAAAGTATATTTAAACCTTTGATTTTGCAATTCTCTCCCCCTACTCTTTCTCCTTCAGTTTTCCAGGCATTTTAATGTCATATTTTTCTTCTGTTGTTTTATCTCTTGTTCCTTTATTATTATTTTTATATTATAAACTGCCCCAAAATTTATCATGATGAATTTAGGACAACAACACTTAAAATAAATAATTTAGTTCACAGCTCTTCCTTGTTTATATTATATTAATTAACTGTAATGTTAAATAGTGTTAATAATGGAAGGGCTGTTATAGTGAAGAAAGAATTGTACAGAGTTGTTCAGGAAGATAGGGAAGAGAAGCAGTAAAATAGATTTAAATTTCACAGAAGTAGCTTTCTGCTGGATACCTTCCATTATTCAACAATGAAACAGATGCCTCAAGTGGTGGTAGAGTATCTTCTGCTGGAGATGTCCAAGCAGATGCTGGATGCTGAAATAATGAATCTCTGCCCTGGGCAAAAGGATTTTACGTAGTGATCTTTGAGGTCATTTTAAACCCTTTGCATCCTGTGATTTTAAGTAACAAATAGGTAAAAAATTTAGGATACTAATTCTAAATCTCAAAATGCAAACAAATTAGATATAATAGTCATTTAAAAAATCCTTCTGGGCAGGAAAACATTGATTGATTGTCCCAATAAAATAGAAATTCATAATTTAAAATATAGACAAACCAAAACTGAAACAACTAATAAGGAGAAGACAGTATCAACTGAATTCTGCAAACAATGGTTATTCCAAGAAACTTGACAGACTTTACCCCGGTTAAGGCTAGGTCCCACTGGCCGATGGATGCAAAACGTATGCAGAAAGAACATAGCGAATGAGCAAAATTTTAGGGGTGGCTCCATCCGTTTTCATCTGCTCCAAAAAGTGGTGAAAATTTGCATAAACAGAACGGAAAAGAACGGACGTGGGTAGTATGTAACGGGATGTTAAATGGATGTTCATCGGAAGCCTAGCGGATGGAAGCGGATGGAAGCGGATGACACCTCCAAAGGTGTTCTGGGGAGAATTTCGAAGCGGACGCATAGCGGAAGGGGCGGATGCATA
>BHFT01011461.1:0-19365 GCA_004320025.1 Laticauda laticaudata
AATACACAACGGATGCATAGCGTTTTCCAATGGATGGCAAGCTTTTTTTAACGTTTTACATCCTCTTTGCATCCGTTTGTGCAGTGGGACAGGGGCTTAACTTGGCCCTTCAATATTCTGATCAGGGCTATGAATTCTTGAACTGCATGCAACTCTTCATTCAGGGAAAAAGATTGAAGCCCCACCAGTAGCATAAATCTGAGAAGTCCATTAGCAGTTTGGCCAAAACATCAAGCAGCTGAGACTGTGAAACCACAATGGAGTGAGGCTGGTACAAAAGTAGCAATCCCATTTTAAACCTAAAGGCCACTTTCACTATCCAGCTTCCAGCTTTAGTGTAAGAATAAGAATAGAATAGAATAAACAGTTGCAAGGGACCTTGGAGGTCTTCTTGTCCAACCCCCTGCTTAGGCAGGAAACCCTACACTACTTCAGACAAATTGTTATCCAACATCTTTTTAAAACCTCCAGCATTAGAGCACTCACAACTTCTGGAGGCAAGTTGTTCCACTGATTAATTGCTCTAATTGTCAGGAAATTTCTCCTTAGTTGTAGGCTGCTTCTCTCCTTAATTAGTTTCTACCCATTGCTTCTTGTCCTGCCCTCAGGTGCTTTGGAGAATAGCTTGACTCCCTCTTCTTTGTGGCAGCCTCTGAGATATTGGAACACTGCCATCATGTCTTCCCTAGTCCTTCTTTTCATTCAACTAGACATACCCAGTTCCTGCAACCATTCTTCATATGTTTTATCCTCCAGTCCCTTAATCATCTTTGTTGCTCTTCTCTGCACTCTTTCTGGAGTCTCTCAACATCTTTTTTACATCATGGTGAGCAAAATTGGATGCAGTATTCCAAGTGTGGCCTTACCAAGGCATTATTAAAGTGGTATTAACACTTCACGTGATCTTGTTTCTATCTCTCTCTTTATGCAGCCTAGGATTGCATTGGCTCTTTTGGCAGCTGCTGCACACTGCTGGCTCATATTTAAATGGTTGTCCACCAGGACTCTGAGATTTCTCACAGTTATTACTATTGAGCAAGGCAGCAAATACACTGTACCTGTGCATTTGATTTTTCTTGCCTAAATGTAGAAGCTTACTTTTTTCAACACTGAATTTGTTAGATAGCAACCAATATTCAAGTCTCTCAAGGTCCTTCTATATCTTAAGCTGATCTTCTGCAGTGTTGGCTATTCTAACCAGCTTGGTATCATCTGCAAATTTGATGAGTTCCCCATCTATCTCCTTATCCAAGTCATTGATAAAGATGTTGAAGAGTACTGAGCCTAAAACGGAGCCTTGGAGTACTCTATTGCATACTTCCCTCCATGTAGATGCAGTTCCATCGAGGACTACACGTTGAGTGCAGTTGGTCAGCCAGTTATGAGATCAGATTTACAGAGTTATCAGATTTATAGATTCATCAGATTTATTCCAAGCCGATCTATCTAGTGGCAGAAACTCATACCACTGAAGGTCTGCCCAAATTCTTTGACTGGGCAGATCCAGATTGGTATAAAAAATGAAGACTGCTTTCCATAAGAGTGGCTTTCTATGTCCCACCTTTCCCTTCCCCACCAATCAGCATTCACATCTGACATCCCATTACTCCAGTTGAGTAGTCTGGTTATCTTGTTAATGTCACTACAATCTACTACAAAAAAGATACTAGCAGATAAAGGATTTAAAAGCTTAAATTCCCTCTTTATCATTCTCACTTGTAATTAACAAATGGATTGGTGGCGACAGATTGTGTTCCTTCTATTTTTTTATAATAATATATTCTGTTTTATAATTAATAGATGACAGCCAGTTTATGCTACCTTCAGTTCATTCACATGATGAAATTCAAACAATGTGCTTGTTAACTGCATACTCAAAATTGCATTAAGCTGAACAGGTAGCTGCTTTGTAGAATATGGTATGTCTACTTCTGTCTTTCTAATTAGGTTTCTTCCAAATACATTGGACTGTATTTTCCTTAATGTTGTTAAGGTTTAGATTCATATTATGAATCTTCTAAATTCATAGTTAATTGTTAATTCATTGTCAGTTTAAATATCAAAATGGTGTATCGTCCATCGGTTTAGACTGAAGATTCAACAATGGAGCATAAATAGTCTTACGATAATTATGCTCTCAAATGAAAACACCCCATTTGAAATATTGAAATCTTCACCCGTAACATTCCCTGACATTAGGTAACAAGATTAGCTCCTACCATATCTCTAATTGAATAATGAAGTTAAACAAATCTGAAGCACAAAAACCACTTCTCACTAATATGAACTAAAGTTAGACAAAGGCCAAATTCCCCAAAAGTTGGTCCTTGGCCAACTGTATTCTTCTAACATTAAGATGATGCAAGTGATGGCCATCTGAATTTTATCATTATGATCTCAATCTATGTTAAAAATTGGATGAAAGATCTCAGACTAAAAACCTTGAAAAAAATTGTTTGCCAAAATGATTTTGTAGTTTATTATTTCTTAATAATAATATATTTGGATAATAAGATACAGTAACTTTATAATCTTATAGATGTTTTATTAAACTGTAAAAATGTAGCATAATGATTAGAATATTGAAATAGAACTGGAAAAAACTCAAGGCTCGGTTATGAACTGTGGAATGTAGATACTTTATAAGACTTATGGGGACTTGGAACAATATAAATACATTAAACTATTTGGAACAGGATGCGGGATTCAAATATAATACACATTTTTAATTATTCTTTTTTATGAACTATTTTTCCCTTTAGGAAACACCGAAGAAGCTTCAAGACTTCTTGGCAGCAAGACCGTCCATGTGAATTGTTTAGATGAGGTAACATTTGGCAGAATTGTATTTTTGATTTCATTTGGTTTAACAAAAGGTTTCATTTGGCTTAACAAAACCTAGGAAGAATTTCTACCACAAATTTAAGATCCAGTAGCAATCTCTCAACTGCATTTATGATTACTTTAAGATGAGTAATAGCAGTAAGAAATACAAATGATAGCAAAGTAGTTAGGTGAGGTGGAAATGTGTGGAGAGTTATAGATATTTTGTTGGAAATAAATCATATATTTCGAATGTAATCCTATATATTTTTATTCAAAGTAAACCTCTGAATTTTAGCCATAAAAAGATTACAACGTAACTACTAAATGCATTCATTATGTTAAATGCATTCTTTATTCTTTCTTTGTTAATGTTAATCATCTTCTGCAATCATTTTAAAGCTTCTATCTTTGCAAGCTATAAAGTCCAAATGGCTCTGCAACCTGGCTTTAATTCCAAATATGTATACTGAAATAAAGCTAAGTATATTTATTTTCAATTCATATTTTCAGATGACTTGAAAATGAAATTATCATGTTTCTACATATTTAATGCTTCTCTGCTCATCAGGGTCCAGAGAATTTGATTTAATCCATCTAGAGGCCATTTTCTACTAAAGGCAAGTCATTTTAGTAGACCGCACCTGCCTTTTGATTCAATTTTGGATCTAATTTTAGGTACACATTTCACTGAAGTTTGAAAAAAGTATTACCACCCGTAGTTAAACATGATGGGACTTTGTCAGAACTCTTAAGCCTATAATTATTTATTCATATTTGTGCCTCCCATTAAAAATCTCAAAGAGATTTGCAATAAAATTCAAAATAATGAAACAACATGTTAAACCAAATGCTCATAAAACAAACACTGTTATATAAAATATCGACAATATAATGAACAGAAAATTTCTGAAAGTAAATAAAAATAGCAATAATGAATTTAAAAATAGAGGAAAAACATTTTTAACAAGTTCGTTATATTAAGCCAATGGACTTAAAATATTTTTGTTAAGTTATAGTGTATAACAAAATAAATATATTGTTATACCATTCACCTGCATTTTTAATGGGTCTTAGGGCATCCCCACATTTTTAGCTTTAGGATTCTAACAATACTTTTTTGCCAGTCCACCTAACATGAGTCTTGCTATGGTATTATTAACTAGAAAACAAATGGAACTTGCATTTATACCTTCTCTCATTAGCATGGAATGACCCCTCTAATGCATGCAGCATATAAAGGTAAAACTGATATATGCAGACTATTGATGCAACATGGAGCTGATGTAAGCTGCAACAATCATGAATATGGATATACTGCCTTAATGTTTGCTGGACTCTCAGGTAAGTAGTATTTTCCTTTTTCTATTAAGTATAGTTTCTTATTTACACAAAGAAAAAAAATCCTGTTCTTTTCTGAGGGACTACAAAAGTGTTAGGAAGATTTTGCTTTCTATTAAATGTGTAAAAATGGTCATCTTCTATTCAATCTGATGGCATAAGAATGCATATATTTTTAAAGTTATATTTTTTATTTGAGTTCTGATAGAAAAAAGCAGATGATAACAGAATTTGATGAAATCAATGGGATTGGGAATTTTAGTTTGGTATAAGATATTGTAGCTTGATTTAACATAAATAGAGTGATGGATCTTAATCATGTCCACAGAACTGACTACTTTCTCATCCGTATATTAGGATAATGTTTGGTGCAATGTTCTTTTTTCTTCTTTTCCTAATTGGAGAACATGTAAAATCAAGTCATTGGTATCAATTGATCAGAATAATGGTGGATGGAAGGGTAAATAGCAGTCAATTTAAGATTTAAAGAGCTAGAATTGAAGATAGTTTCTTGATGTTTCATATTTGAAAAGAAAAATGGCTATGTTCTGTGACCACAGATGCTTCCAACTGAAAGTACAGTAAAGAAGAGAAAAGAATTTGAACCTGTGTAATTGATTGTTAGAAAACCAAGTGTTTGATTTCTTCTTTGTTAGCAAAAGGGTTAGCTTTAATAGCTATCCGAGGGAAACCTATTTTATTTATAGTTTGTGAAAACATCTTTAAAAAGTCTAATTAAAGTTTCTTCATTTAGGCAACAAAGAAATAACCCGGATGGTATTAGAGGCTGGAGCAGAGATTGATGTCGTTAATTCTGTGGGGAGAACTGCAGCTCAGATGGCTGCTTTTGTGGGTAAATACAAAGAATGTCTTGTCTTATCTATTTTTATCTATTTATTAGATTTATAATCTGCTTGTCTAAATATTTAAGATACCTTTTCTGTTTTCCGTTGAACAGAGATTAATTTCTGTCATACGTTAAATTGTGAAAAAGTATAAAATATTTTGGTAAGAAAAGCATTCTTTCTTTTAGCTAATTCACCCATGCACCATTATGAGTCTGAATATGTGGTACTTTTATATAAAAATTGGATTGATATAGCACATTTGACTAAAGAAATACTGGCTTAAAAAATGGGAATGAGTTTAAAATTATATGTCAAAAATGAATCTATTTGAACAGAAGAGTTGATTTGAATCTTATCAGTTACCGGTATTAGTAAAATTGTTTTCAATGTCGTTCTCAGTATTTTTTTTTTTAGCAAACTATACTTCATCACCAAATCACCAGAATTAATAATCCTATAGTCTTTCATTTCATAAAGGGAAATCATTTGCTTTCTTTAGGTCAGCATGATTGTGTAACAGTTATCAACAACTTCTTTCCACGTGAAAAGCTAAATTACTATACAAAACCACAAGGACTGGATAAAGAACCCAAGCTTCCAATTAAGCATGCTGGACCTCTACATAAGATCATTACAACTACTAATTTGCATCCTGTTAAGGTACAATGTGCTCTTATTTGGATATGTTTTTTTAACATGTTGCCAGCTAATTGGATCTGCACAAATGAAATGAAGTCTGTGACTTAACTAATTTGTATGTTAAAGCTGATTTCATATATAAGCATTTTATTACCATAGTCCAGTCCTTCTTGTAGTGGCTTTAGTGTCTAATTTTCACATGATACTATATATATATATATAATATGTTCCACTTGAAACTCACATTTTCTCTGCTTATAGTGTCCCAGATTTTTGAAGTACTTTATAACAGGGGTGTCAAACTTACATCATGGCAGCATCATGTAACATTTCTCTAAACTGGGCATGGATGTGGCCATGCATGATGTATTTGGATTGTGGACTGCGAGTTTAACATCCCTGGTTTATGATGGAGTTTTGTGTTGAAATTCAGCATTCAATGGCACAATTCAAGCACAATTCTCAAAACTTAACTAATAGCCATGGTCGGTTGGAATTTTTACAGTTGTAGTCAGAACACATGGAAGTTACTAGATTAGGTAGATTCATATTCTTCTGAACAAAATCACATTAAAAGAAAGTACATGTCAGTGTAAAGTTTATTTTAGTCATGAAATGATTCTTGTGAAATGCTTTATTTTCAGCAAAAAGTGTCTGTTTATCTGTTAAAATCACTTTCAGGTACCAGATGAAAGATTCTTTTAATACGATTGTTTATTATATTTGTACTTTGCTCCAATCAGAATGAATACATGATGCACTTTAAGTTAAGATCCAACCAGTTAGAACAATGATTAGGACATTTTAAAAAAGATTTCAGAAAATCGGAATGGACAGGGATAGAGTGATCTCCAAAATACAAAGGAGCCCTGGTGGCACAGTGGTTAAACTGCAGTATTTCCAGAGCCTGGAATTTGATCTTGATGGGGCTCAAGGTTGACTCAGTCCTCCACCCTTCTGAAGTTGGTAAAATGAGGATCCAAACTGTTGGGGGCAATATGCTGACATAAACCGTGCAGAATGCACTGTAAAGCATTGTGAAGCAGTATATAAGTCCAAGTGCTATTGTTACTAGAATTGCCAGAGAAACAATGCCATCTAGCCTTAGCATCTCAAATTTTTGAGAAGTTGTAAAATTATACAAAGCTTCTCTAACAATTCTAATTGATCAGACTGATACTGGTTAGAACAGACAATCTGAAAGGTATTCAACTCTAAAGGGTTTCACTGGTCAACAATAGCATCTTAAATTCTACTTGGAAACTTACTTTTAACCATTACAGCCTGTAAAATTGATGTTGTATCTTCCAAAATAAGAGCAAGTAAGCACATGGAATGTAGTTTCCAAGTAGACTGTAAGGACAGCCCCAAATGTATTGAAATACATTAATATGTGTGATAATGAGGGCTGGGATTGCTGAAACTAAGTCATTTTGCCTCACATATGGCCACAATTTTGCACCACCATATATGAGCATAGGCCTCTCTGGCCATAGCCTCCATATACCACTCAATTGCATTGCCAAAAAATATAACTTGATGTTTATTGACTAAATATAAATAAACAAAATATTTCATTGGCAAAAACAGGCAAGTCAAGGAAAAACAATGATAAAGGCAACATTTTATATTATTTTTATCGATGTCTCAAAAGGCACAATACTGAGGACAACTAGCATGAATAGTCCCAAAGAATAGTCTTTGGTAATTCAGGTTCAACCTTATTTATTTATTTTATTTTGTCAAGCAATTATAAGATAACGGGTATAAGTGTAAACATAATTATGGATACATGAAATGGATACATATAAGAAAAAGAATAAACAATAGGACAAGGATGGTAGGCACGTTGGTGCGCTTATGCACGCCCCCTACAGACCTCATAGGAAAGGGGTGAGGTCAATAGTAGGAAGTCTAAGGTTAAAGATTTTGGGGCTTGGGAAGGAAACCACAGAGTCAGGTAGAATATTCCTGACATTTACCACTTAGTTGCTGAAATTGTATTTCCTACAATCAAATTTGGTGCGGTTTACCTTGAGTTTGTATCTATTGTGTGCTCTTGTATTGTTATGGTTGAAGCTGAAGTATTCATTGACAGGACATTGCAATGTATAATTTTATATACTATATTTAGATCGGACCGAAGGTGCCGTAGTTCTAGATTTTCTAGTTCTAGATTTTCAAGTCTGTGGCATAAGGTATTTTGCAACGAGTAGAGGAGTGGAAAACTCTTCTTGTGAATATTTCTGGACTTTCTCAACTGTGTTAATATCAGATAGTAATGTGGGTTCCAGACTGATGAGCTGTATTCAAGTATAGGTCTAGCAAATGTTTTGTATGCTGTCATTACTAGTGTGTGATATTACCAGAGAAAAAGCTACGTAGGATTAGGATTAGATCTTAATGCCTTTTTGGCTATGTAGTTACAGTGGGCTCCAGCGCTTAGATCATTAGAAATGAGCACTCCAAGGTCCTTGACAGAGTTTGGATCATCAACAAGATCTTGACTATTCAGCTTGTATTTTATTTTCTAATATTTTTTTTTGCCAATATGTAACACAGAGCATTTATTTGTTGAGATTTGAAGTTGCTATTTGTTTGACTATTCTGATACATAGTTGAGGTCTTTTTGAAGGGTAGCGGTATTGTCTGTAGTGTTGAATAGCTTTACATCATCAGCGAAGAGAATGCAGTTGCTCTTAATATGATCACAGTGTGTGTGTATGTGTATAAGCATATACTTATGTATACATATCAATACATGTACAGAAAGACAGAATACACATGTAGCTCTGATAAACTGCGCTTGTGAATGTTTGCTATAAACACGTAATTCAGAAAAGAATTAACTTTATTTCCTTTTTTAAAAATTCAATGTATACAGCAGCCTATCTTATTTTCATGAATGTAAAGCAATCTCACACACAAAAACAATTAAATATTGTAGATAACTGTCATTTGGAAAACACCCTCATTTATGAACATCATAACCATTTTATGGGGTCCACTCCATCCTAATCCCCAGGCAATCAAGATTGGGATCAGCCTGACACTCTTTTACAAAACAATAAAAAATAAAAAGCTCTCCTGGGTGTATCAAGCACTTTGTAGTGGACAGACAAGTACACTACTTTGTAGTGGACAGAGAAGGCACTTTGTAGTGGACAGACTGCAACAAATCTCTTCTGCCAGATCTGATGATGTGGGTACATGGCATGGGGGAGGGGGGCTTTCAGATAAGCCAACCCCATGCCAAATAGGGCTTTAAAGGGTATCATCAGCAATTTGAATTGGACCTAGAAGCAAATTGGTAACCAATACAACTCAAAGAGCAGAAAGATAAGATATACATGTGTAGATTCATACACAACTGCACCATGCTACTACATTTTACACCAACATAAGTTCCAGTCTTCAAGGGTAGCCCCATATCAAATACATAATTTATATGAAAGATGACTAGAGCATGAGTGACCTGCATGTTGAGTCTCCTGTTCCAAGAACGGCACACAAGGCTTGAGCAGGAGCCATGAGTACAGAAGAACCCCAATTGTGTACTGGATCTGTCTTTAGGAAATAAAACTTACTAGTATATAAATACTTTCTTTAGGTTGTGTTGCTGGTGAAAGAAAATCCTCTTTTGGCAGAAGTTGAAGCAATGCAGAAATGTTGCAAAGTGTTGGATCTAATCTGTGAGAAGTGCATGAAGCAGAGAGAAATGAATGAAGTCCTTGCAATTAAAATGCATTACATTAGCTGCATTTTCAAAAAATGTATCCTTTTTCTTGAGCGAGAAGACAAATTGGATGGATTAATCAAAAGGTATGTTATTTTTTTCAGTAGATGGTTCTTTTCAATACAATATATTATCTGTGCACAAGTACATATTCTTGTACTTTTAATGTTAAATTCTAACGATGAAACTGGAGCTTCCCATTAAATCTTTGGCATGAATGCATGATTTTAGAGGTAAGGTAGAACTGCCTTGTATTTCAGTTTTGTATGTTAGCTACAAATGAAGGAAAAATTACATGATTATACATAGTATATTCTTTAGAAAATAATCCAATGTTATCATTGAAGTGAAAGAATACTGCACTCACAAAATTCGTACATTAAATATTTACATTGCAGATTTTCTTTATGTTGTGATCTTATGCTACACATATAATGCTTGCATTATGAGTAGTAAGAAAAAAAAGTGGGCAATGTATGTAACTTCAGCTGTATTCACCTTTAATTTCAGCCTGTTAAAAGGCAGAGAGAGAGATGGATTTCCAGTTTATCAAGAGAAAACCATCAGGGAATCTATTCGGAAATTTCCTTACTGTGAAACTACCTTGTTGCAGCAGCTTGTGAGAAACATTGCTCCTGTTGAAATTGTGAGTGTTTCTTGATGAACAGTATGTTGTTCTGTACAGACTGAACGTTTAGAATCTATAAGGTATTTCTTTTAGTGTGCATTATTTATCCGTTTTCACTGTAATCAAATTCTAAATGTGAGAAAGAGGGGAGGCAGCTTTCTGCAAGTTTGGTTCTTTGGGTGATTATCTCAAAGTGTTATGTACATGCTTCCTCATGTTTTGCCTCATGTCTTTTGCCTTAGCTAGCTCTTGCTAACCTTTTACGTTTCTAAGACTCACATAGCAGTCATGAAAACCTATGGTACCAGGTATTATGGATTATTTTAGTGTCACCTAGCTAAACATTTGGAGGCAAAACAACCAGCACATAGCACAAACATGAACCAGTCTGGCACTGGCTGCAGAGGGGTGGGGGAAGCAATAAACAGATGCTACAGTGCAGCTGTTAAAAATTAGCTAATCCAGCTGGATAACTGACCTGAGCACAATGAGGCAACAAAGATACAGAAGCAGCAACTGTGCTTCCAAGCTTAGTTGCTGCTTCGTCCTTGCCTTCTCTTCCCTTCCCTTTCCAATTAGCACAGGAAGGAAATATGGAATCATGGTTTACAAATTCTTACAAATCTGATAGAAGATAATGACAAACAGCAATCTAGAAAAGAGTGGCAGCAGCACCCTACAAAAAGAATAACAGTAGAATATATTTTCTTCATGATACATAATAGAAAACAAGATGAACAGTGACTTGCTTATAAGCAGACCAATTCAAAAAGAAGCCAATTTCAAATAAAGATATAGTTAAAATGTTTAGGAGAATACTTTTTGGAAATTTGTGGTAGTTTAGCTGATTGGTTCAGCAGTGACATAATCCAGGAATTAGCATGGGTACCAAATCCTCAATCCTTCCAACAGATGGTTTCCTGATTTAAACATCTGCTGGATAACATATAATGTTCAAATTCATGTCAATAATCACTGCCAGAAACATACAGCTGGATGCTTTTAGGACTGACTGGCTGATAGTCTTCTGTATACTTTTTCCTTAAGATAATTTCCAAATAACATAGAAATTCTGACAAGCAGAATTCATGGTTATTCTGGTGATACCCGATTGTCCTTGGTTTCCAGTTCGTCAGTGTGGAATTGGCAAACACTGCACAGAAAAAAGTGCTGATCATAGACAATTTATATTGGTTCAGCAAAACTACTGTGACAGTAGAATGCAGGTTATTCATCAGTGGGCCTGTTTTTTTGAACAACTTTTTCTTAGAAAGCTTCTGTTAATAGATTTATAAACAGTACTTGAAAGGAGTTTTGGCTTGATGTGCCAACAAGAATCAAAATTCATCAGGCAAATTCTTCATTTTCCTGCCTTTTGTTTTGGCAAGTTGGATTAAAGGCCTAAGAATCAGTGCATAACATTAAGCAACAGACAGCCATTTTAAATAACATTTGAACATTTGCAGGGAAAAATAACATTTTTCTTTTCCATTCTCTTTAAATGTTTTCTCAAGAGTAAAATTACTCAATCTAGTTAGATTGTATAGATTCCTTAAATGAAAACTCCTTTCATTGAGAACAGTATTTAGAAATGTTGCCCTAAAAAAATTTCATTCTCTTCAGGATACCTGGTGTTAAGGTATACCTGGTATACCTTCAAGATACCTGGTGTTAAGGTAAACCTGATGCTTGTCAGGTATTTTAAAAAACAACAACTAGAGCAGGGCTGTTAAACTCCCACCTGTGGGCCAGATGCATAATGTGCTGGCCATGCCCACATCCAGTTTAACGAAGGGGGGAAAGTGCCAATACATCCCACGATGATGTGAGTTTGACACTCCTGAATTGGAGCATAGAGTTTTTCCCTTTGGGCTTGGTTTTAAAATTGTTATTAAGAAAAATTGCTATTTCATCTCTCTTTTCCTTTCCAGGGCTCTGATCCCACAGCATTTTCTGTACTTACACAAGCTATTACTGGCCAAATAGGCTTTATAGATGCTGAATTTTGTACAACATGTGGGGAAAAAGGAGCAGACAAAAGATGTTCCACATGCAAAATGGTAAGGGTATGCAGATAAACTAATAAACAAATATATCATCCATCACTTACTGTATATAACCAACACTTTTTTCCCTTAGGTTAAGCATCATACATATCATAAATGCATAGCATGCATCATATGAAAGAAAGAGATAACCACTCCGTACTTTGTGATCCTTTGAAACAATTCATGTTTCTGCCATGTCTATGTACTAATTCATATTGATTTTCCTTCACACTTTTTATTCCTTTCAAGATTTTCACAACTATATTACTTAGTCTTTTACCCACTCACTTCTTCACTATGTTTTATAATTCAAACATCATTCAATCTGTCTGCAATCTTAACACACTTTATACTGATCATTCATCAGGTTATTCTTGCCCTTGTTCATTTATCACATACACTTTATAATCTTCCCTGTTGCATTCAAAATTTGTTTTTCTTGACATATCCAATTCCCACTTCCATGTATCAATTGGCAGGAGCCTATTCTCACAAATAATTATTTTTGCTTCTTTCAGCTGTTTTTTTCTAATTATCTTTCTACCATCATTTGTATGTTCTTTCATTTTGCCATCCTTTGTAATTATTTACCATATAAAATTACTTACAACTGAGTGACAACCCATTTGTACACATTTATGATACTGTATCTCAATCTTAATTTTAACTTTTAAAATGAAAACAAGAAAATAACTTCTCAATTATTCTCCAACTTCTCAACTTGGAATTCCAAGTGTGTGAGCAAACAAAAGGCAGTTGTTCATTTATTTAAAAGATTTCAGTCCTATTTTTTTATTGTAAAGGGGTGCTTCTGGTTCTTAGGTAATTGAAATAATTTTTAAAAATCAAAATGGTAACACATTTTTGTTGATTTTCAGGTTATTTACTGTGATCAGACTTGCCAGAAAATGCACTGGTTTACACACAAGAAATCATGCAACATGCTAAAGAAGATTTATGAGAAGCAGATTGTAGAAGCAGCCAAAGAAAAAAATAAAGGTTGAGATGCCTTGTTATTTCAAGAGCATTTAGGAATATATCCTTTATGATGGGAAATATCTTTAAAACAAACTAATAACTAAAACAAATCCTGGTTGTGTTCCAAAATAACAGGACATGACAATCTTTGCACTAGTGAACTACTATTATATTTTTATCTTTGTCAAAATTTATTCCTTTCCCTTTCATATTCAAACAGATTATCCTGAGACAGTATTTTATACTGTGATTATGTAGTGGCAGTTTTTTGATGAAAGTTTTTTAGATAGAACTTTTGCAAGCTTGAGCTAATCTTTCTCAATCTTAAAATCTTTTTTTTTTTTTTTGGCATTTAATTTTCACCTGAAAATTTGATTTTTGGCAAATGTAAATATTTGTTGGTACAAACAGTTTGCAGGTTACAATCAATTTGTTTAGTGATCATGCAGTTTCAATAGCACTAGAACAATAAGCTTATAACCAAGATACAATCATTTATGACCTTCACAGTGTCTCTTGGTCACATGATCACCATTACAGTCAATATGGTTAAAAATTATAGCAGACCAAAAGATTCTTACAACCTGATCTCCCCCTCCTCCCCCCCATGTTGACATGATGGGTGCTTGACAACCAGCCTACATTTATGGACATTTGCTGCATCCCATGATCATATGACTGGGATTCATAATGTTTTTACTAAAGGAATTTCAGGAAAAGAATAAGTAGGCACACAGTGGAGAATACACATCTGAAGCAATGCCCTAGCATTGGCATTGCAAAAGTGCATGGCGAACAGACAAAGTGTGCCTCTAGTTCCTTGTAATCAAGTACTCTCCAGTTTTTCTTCTGTTGCGGTGGGGAGTACATCAGGCACAGGTAACATTGCTGATAGAAATCTCTTTTCTTCTTTTCTATCCTCNGTACTCTCCAGTTTCTCTTCTGTTGCGGTGGGGAGTACATCAGGCACAGGTAACATTGCTGATAGAAATCTCTTTTCTTCTTTTCTATCCTCGCACAGAAGAACTCTCTAGGGAGATGATACTAAAGTAAGGCAATGCCTTCCAACCAGGGATCCACCTCCTGGGTTATCTGTCCAGGCTTCCATGCAATTCAGTGCTCTATTGGGCAACCCGTGGCCATCTGACAGTTCTTGATGGACAGAATGCTTCTTTGGAGGGCAAAAATAGGACGCACTGAGAACCCAAAACGCCCATATTCGCTCTATAAGATGCACAGACATTTCCACCCATTTGGGGGGGGGGTGCATCTTATAGTCAGAAAAATGTGGTAATTTTCCCCCATAGATCCTGCCCCAGTAAGACCAAAAAACCCAGCTGGAGTCCCAAGTTAATGTGATCTAAGTCAGCAAGTCAAGCTGCCCATTGACACCTTTCCTTTGCAAGCACTCCAGGGCAGAGACTCTAGCAGTGCACAACTCAGAATGTCAAATGGAGCCAAGAAGGCTCTCCTTTGAGTTGCTTCAGATTGAAGAACATTTGGGAGTAGATATATAAGAGATTTCATGGATCTTTCCATGATAGACCCCCTGTCATACCCATGTAGAACAAACATCTTGGACAGAACAGAGGACAAGGGAACTGCCTCAGCACTCCAGACAGGCACCTCAGGCAAGAGGAACCTTGTTGACATCCTATTATTTACCACTTCCCCCTTCTGGTACCCATATTGGATTAGTGATGCCTACCCCCATAACTTTCTTTTGCTCTTGTGTACCTTCTTTTCCTCTTGTGGATCCTCTTCCATCAAAATGTCTGGGAATAAAAGTCAGGATAAGTGGACATTTTTGTTTGTTTGAAATGTTTTACTACTAATCCAAGTAGCTTCTTCAGTCTGACTAAGTTAGTTAGCCTATTCATATTAGGTAAAAAATGAAACCATCCTGGAGCACATATATGTGGTTCCCTTAACCAACCTGGTCAGACTGAATAAGCTAGATATTCTTTTGTGCAGATATGATACTTCCACTGTTAAAAATATTAACACATATGGCATCACATTTTGGTTAAATTTCTCCTTTTAATTTATTTTCAAATTAATAGAAATATTACAAGTAACTTTGTGTATTAGTTGGAATTCAGGCAGGAGGTGTCAGTTTTCTGTATTACCAAAATACGTGGTTTTATGTTTCATTTGACACATGGTTGTTTTCATTCTAGAAGCAGCACAAACTGCAGAATCTATTTTAACAAGTGAAGAACAGTCCCCTGAACCTGAAACTCATAAAGACATGGAAATAAAAAGTACTGGAGACCAAAGTGAAATGATTCCCAGCATAAAAATGACTCTATCATCTCCAGCAGTTTGTAATTTTCTTGAAGAGAAAACTACTTCAGAAAACATTGGTAGTGAAAAAGTTCAAGAATCTGAAGAATAAACAGTACTTTTTAAAAGAATGTCATCTGGATCACAGTCTAGACTGGATTTCACAATATGCTAAGTGCTCAATAACATACTGTATTTTAGCAAATATCATTTTTATATCAAGTATAACTCAGAATTGTAGATTGTAATAAAGAGCTTAAATACTGTATATACTCACATATAAGCCGATCTCGCGTATAAGCCGACCCTTAAAAAACTGCCCCAAAATTAGAAATTTGGCAAAAACTCGCATATAAGCCAACCACCAAATACCGTGGTGTGTTGTTTGGGCTAATAACAAGAGTATCAATATGAATGCACTGATGAAGGTTCATTATCAAGCATTTGTGTAGGAAACAATATTAAGTTAATTACCTGGTATGTAAAGAATCTGATGTTGCACGTGACGATCGCAAACACGAAAGCAGTCACGTGAATGAATAACCAATCACAGCATGTTATGATCAGGCGATAGAAAAAGCAAAATGGAGGCGCCCAGAATAAAAAAAAAATGTGCTTAATTTGACATAACTATGTTGCATTTTATTTGAGGTACAGTTAAAATTAATATTGAAATTGAGTTGTAGTTTGTCAGAATTAACTTTATTTAGTGCAGTCTCAATTGTTATGGCTGTATGTATGACTGAATAGTAATATCGATGATATTGTGTGATCTGAGAAGTGGCATCATGTCAGTTCGTTTGTGTGAGATCAGATTGCTTATGCGCGTATAAGCAGATCCCCTAATTTGATTTTAAAAAATTGAGTTTTAGAGTTGGCTTATATGCGAGTATATACGGTAGCTGATTGAAATTAGAATAACATAAACTGAACTGTTTTTGTTCCTGTATACCTTGATATGTTTTTTAAAAACAGTTTAAAATAGATTCATGTTGCAGGCCAAGAAAGCCTTCTATTTAATTCAAGCCACTTTACTCAAGTTATTACCATAAAGATATCTGAAATATAAAAACAAGTAGTCTTCGACTTACACTAGCTGCTTAGTGACTATTTGAAGTTATGGTGGACCTTCCCCCAAAGTTATTTTAAATCCTGTTTCAAAGTTATGCCTGTTGCAGGACCTCCATGGTCATTTTTTCTTATGACCAACCACAAGGACACTGCAGCAACTCCTTGGTCTATCTCCCCTGCACCTGGGCTCTGCATGTTTTGGGCCTGCTTCCCACCCATAGGGCTCCACAACCACCTCCTTACCTTTAACAGATATAGATTAGGAAAAGAGGATAAGTCACTCTGTTCCTGGACCTTATGATCAGTTATGGCTGCAATCCCATAACTGGTCCTCCATTTTAGGGAAGTTCCTTGTAATCAAGTACTCTCCAGTTTCTCTTCTGTTGCGGTGGGGAGTACATCAGGCACAGGTAACATTGCTGATAGAAATCTCTTTTCTTCTTTTCTATCCTCGCACAGAAGAACTCTCTACCTTACCTTTAACAGATATAGATTAGGAAAAGAGGATAAGTCACTCTGTTCCTGGACCTTATGATCAGTTATGGCTGCAATCCCATAACTGGTCCTCCATTTTAGGGAAGTAACCTATTGAATTGTGCCCACTCAGAATATGGCATCCACTTCCAGGATTGCACCATGCAGTCCAGAAATGAGGACCCTGTCATTTCCTAATACTAGTTCCAAAACTTGAAATGTAAATGCACAATTAGTGATGTAGTGTGAGGAGGGTGTAGGTCTGTTGGAGTGGAAATAAGTAAAGGCCTTCATGGACTTTGTCTTTTTTGGATTTTTTTTTTTGTATTTTAACTTTGTCTTAAACAAAATAAATTTATACAAAAGAGATCTCTAGCCATAACGGACAGTCTCTTATGGTCATCAGTTGTGGAATACCTGTACATTAAAATTCCTAGTTTTCATTTAGTATGCTATTTGCCTGTTTCTGTTAATATTGCTAATCTATATTGGTTTAATTAACTTTAATTCTAAATTTTCAGTTATAGAGCTTTTTTCAAAACAAGTTCAGCATAATGTTCGCTGAAATATTAACAAATAATGACAATATTTAAGTATTAATGATGCTTTAACAATATAATCAAATCTTTGAACAATATATTATCACGCATAATCTGTAATAAGAGAGGCATGTAAAACCTTGAAGTCAGATTTACAGGGGGAAGAGCTGAATTCCACAAAGTTTCTTGAACTATACCTGACTTTAATTATATCCCAAATATTCAGACTGTACTTTAGGAAAAGTAGAAGCACAGACTAATGTTAAAAGTATTCACAAATGTCAGTGTGTTGTCAATTTCTCTCTTTGTGATTGGAATGAAAGTACAAATTATATAGGATAGCTTTTTATTTAAAAAGAACAACATTTAAATATACTACTAGTTATCTAAATTTTATCTGTTCGCTGCAGTGCTTATGATTTCAGTGAGATACATGCTTTATGGTGGGGGAAGAATTACTCATTTATTACAACTGTGACTCTAATAAATTCATATATAACATTTTTTACCTGTGCAATAAATTACAGGTAATCCTCACTTAACCACTCATTCAGTGACTGCTCAAAGTTACAATGGTGCTGAACAAATGATATTTGTAACCACTGCAATGCCGTCATAGACATTTGACCAAAACTCAGGTAATTGGCAGCTTGCTCATTTTGGACCACTTTAACTCCTTTCCACCTGTCTATCTCCAAGCAACTTTGCCATCGAGGCCCCTGCCATTTGCATTCCACTGTTCCCAGCTAACCTTCACTGGCTTCTTCCTCCTGATGCTGTTGGCAAGGCATGCCTACCCCAACCTTTCATAAGATAGCTGCAGGCTAGTGAAGCTGTCTTCCCAAAGCCTTGAACTTTGAGGAAGATGTCAGGAAGGGTCAGTCCAGGCACACCTTGTCAGCAGTGGGACAAAGACAGTAAGAGTCAGTAGGGGTATTTGAGTACAAGGTAGTGGAGGTCCAGGCAAAGTGCAGAGAAATCAAAGGGCAGAAACTGGAGAAATTGGATAGATGGAGAGCTAAGAGGAGGCAAGCATGACAGGATATTTGCCTATTCACCACCACTGGGACTACTAAAACTGCTATTGATAAAACAGTGCAGTCGTGAGATTTTACCTGATGACTGCATTGCTTAGCAATAAAAATTCCATTCGAAATTAAGGGGAATTAAACAAGGACTACCTATATACCAGGGGTGTCAAACTCAAGGCCTGCAAGCTAGATCCAGCCTGCAATGAGGCCAAATCTGGCCTGCATTGCCATTCAGGAAACTAAAGGTCCACCAAGCCTATGCCATCCCGGCGTGCACATGTGTGCACAGGCAGTTCTCTCTCACCACCTGCAGAGCAATTGAAGTAGTCTGGGAGTATGGTAAAAAAAAATAGTTCAGGCCTTCCAACCTTGTGAGATTTTTTTTGTGTGTGTGTGAGAAGTTGGAAGGTCTGAACTATATTTTTTACTGTAGTCCAACAGACTAATAGCTCTGCATATGGCAGCAGCGAAAGGAACTGGAAAGATATAGTGAAGGTATGTGGCTTCCCTGGGTGGTGGTGGTGGGAGGGTGAGGGTTCAGCCTGGCTGAAGGGACTTTAGGCAAGTTGGGGTGGGGCAACTCTGCCCCCCCGCCTTGCTTTGTCTTCCACCCACTCACTCCAACCTCACTTTATTCTTCGCCACTTGCTCACTATCATAATCTAGCAAGATGCTGAGCAACACATGGTGCAATCACCACAAAGCGAGGCAGTGGGTGGAGTACGAAGCAAGGTGGGTGCAGATCTGCCCCCCCATGCCCGGTACCGGCTTACCTGAGCATTCTGCCAGCCAGGCACTGAAGCGCTGCAATTGCCACCACAATGAGATGGAGAGATGAGGGGGGCTCCAAATTCTCTGTGGAGACTGTGCAATCACTGCTTCAATCAGGGCATTCAAGTGCTGACGGGGGGGGGGGGGGGGGG